>CM033644.1:91079222-91163068 GCA_019512145.1 Engystomops pustulosus | reverse complement strand
CTAATAGCTAGTAAGTGAGGAAAGGGGTATCATCCTACCTTTAAGGGCGATACCTGAAGCAATCCAGGATAAAGCTGAAGCATCCTTCCAGGACACAGCTACCTCCCAGCCTGCCCTTTGCATCTTGCATCTACATCTTGTGGCCCCCTCCAACTACATCTCCAGCATTCCACCATCCTGTTAAGGCACGTTGCTAATGTTCCTGTTGGTTCCAATAAAGAACTGTAAGTTATTTTTGTTCAACGTCTGCCTCCGTCTGGTCCCTGCTACTACGGCTGTCACCATCACAGGCACCCTGTCCACCACACAGAGACTCATACTCTAGACACCAAAGGGTTGCCCCAGGGAGAATCGCTATAGCAGTGTCTCCCTCATCATTTCTTGCCAACACCACCCTGCTGGAGACCTGCCAAGCTGTAGGACAGCCCTCCAGTTCCCCATACCAAGCACCGTGACACTAGCGTGCCAAGGCCGCAACCACCAGTCACTCAGGTACTACGGGCCCCGGATGACTCCAGGCCCCAAGAAAAGGCTAGGCCCCGGTGGGGGATGTTGCATATGTCTTTACGAAGCGTTAGTATATAAGTTATGTTATGCACAATGCACTTGTGAAGGAACATCTAGACAGGCATCGAAGAAAGCCCAGTGCGCAACCCTGATCAAATAGATCCGATTGATTCTAGCAACTACAAGAGACTAGCGAAAGACCCACTGAAGCTACCAATCCACTCGACAATCTTAAATCGATATTAACAACTCTTCTAGCATATTTACCTGTAAGAGTTTAGGCATAGACAGCAATGACGTCCATTCGTTTTTTACGGAGAATTACCGTACTTCATCACTTTTTCATCCTCGCTTTGAATATCTGCAATTTAATAATGTTAATATAGCGACACAAATTTTGAGAGTAGAGACGTCGGAAAGCAATGGAAAAACCGGGAAGCCAAGAACGCCTGAACGTGGGGGAAATGTGGGATCACTAGACGTGAGAATTCCTTACCCCTCTATCTATGCATGCCACAATAATTTGCGCCTTCCAACATTTTTATGAAATTAGAGCACGAGCCAGAAATCCACATATGCCATTGAGTAATTGCTTAGTCCAGTATGCCGAATGACATTGCGCAGGCTAATCAGATCATCGAGACAATATGGCTAATATATATCTAGATGGTTTACTGAACAGTACTGGATAACCTGGGCCTTAGATTTCTTATAGTAGAGTTAATACTTTCAGCCTAACTCTCTTCCAATAGTTCGCGAACTTGCAACATGTGTTTGTGCATTTAAAGGCCTCGAGAAGGACTAATTATTTCCTACGCGAATATCTCTATAATTTACTCTACCTCACAACTACTTTTCGTATTTATACTTTCCTGTAGCCTAATGATGTCTGCTTTGTGTTTTTTTTTTTGATTTTCTTATTGCGTTCCTATTTTGCCAGATATGGTCACACTCACCCTGTTGTAAAAACCTTATATAACATCATGATAGCTATTCTCGAAAGGCTACCGTCTATTCAATTCACCTTCTGGCATTTAAGAGCATAGATTGTCTATAGACCTAATTACATATATTACAGTTTATTTTATCATTGCCGGTCATCCTATTCTAGAAACTCGATTAAATGTAGCCACTGAATTAATTTAACCATGCACGCCCGACCTCTCGTAGTTCACTATTGAACTTAAACTATGTACTCCAGATATTTCCAGTTACTTTTTACAATAACTATTTTTTTCGATTAGTAGATATTTTCTTTCCAGTCAGGTGTGGTCATTTATTTTCCTTCGAAGACTCAACGACAATGTGTGGTCATATTGCATTTTTCTGTATAATCCTATTTGTCAAATGTGTGTTGACTGAATAATTTGTAGAGCCCCGTTTGATTCCGAGCCGATCGTTTTGTTTACGTTTGTTTTGTGTTAGGTTTCTTTATTAGCGGCTCATTTGTCCGTTATCGGTTATGTTATGCGACTTTTTGTTTAAAGTTGCACGACAAGTTGATAAAAGCCTTGAAAAATCCTTGAGAATATTCCGCTCCATCTAAATGTCTGCCTTGGCCATTCTAATGTTTGTCCACCCCCTGACACAGCTATAGAAGAAATCAATTATTATTCACCAGGGTCCATTATCAGTGTTTAGTGGCATCAGATTTAGCCAGAGATGCAATAATTAAAAGCATAGCACACAACACTTATGCGCTGTATAATGCGAATGGTCTAAGTTTGTTATTTTGCGACAGACTGCCTGCTACTTTTAATGAGTCTAACGACTGATAGTTATGAATCATAAAGATTGTACGTTTATAGATTCTGCGTAACTTTTGTTGCTAGTCAATATCCAGTTCTTTTACTGACACAAAGAATGTAAGTGGATGATACACTAACATCACACATTAATTCCTTCGCTACATAGTCGCATACCAAAAGGTCAATTAAACCCTTACAATCTCTCTACGATTGTGCTAAACTCCTTTGTTAAAGTTTATCCCAAGTTACCTGACTTGTCCTCCTTCGCAAAGCAGAGAGAAACAATTAGAATAATACAACAAAAGTATAAAAGATATGTGTGATAAGCATAGAAGGCCAGCATATAGCTTACGGCAATCGAAATTATGGTTGCGATGTTCACAATTAGTCATGCTGTAATGAGGCCAGTCTCCTTACTGAAAGCTTGCGATTAAAATCATGAGATATTGATGAGTTGTCAGACTCACACAGAACCCTCTATTCACAATGCTTCATGCAATAGCTAATTATTGTGTGAAAGTGGCACTGCAGATGATAGCCTTTAGCTCCTATGTCTAAGTATGTATACGAGATGTATAGCACTGGACCTTAGGCTAGCTTAATATATAAAATACGTGGAAGAAAAGCCACCGCCTCATGTACGCTCATGATTAGGAGAATAACATTCACACAAAATAATTCGGCTACAAATCGCAAATTGGCTGCATTAGAGACGCCATAACTAGTAGGTCAGACTATTTTTTATCAGAGATTCGTTTGCCCCGATTATCTATCTTATACACTCTTTTGCGTATAGCTAGCAGATATGACACTCGCGCTATTACACTCTTACAGCGAACCATCAAAAGGTGTAGCAAAGCCATTTTGTTCTCGTCCCCTGTGTATGCCATATCACTTGGCTAGGTAGAGCATTAGATATAAATCTATTCAGCCACATTAGTAAAAAATGAAATCAAGGATCGATCTTTGTCACCTGGCCACGAAAAAGAATTTTTTTAATTTTCTTTAAAAAGTACCTAAGAAACAGCCACCCAAAACGCACACAAAAGCCCCCACGCACACAACAGCCCCCAAAGCACATAATAGTTTTTTTCTCCGCTGTGGTCACAACCATGTTTTTGCAGCTAACTCTCAATTTTATGTCTCCATGTACACACTGAGAATTTGTCAGCCCCATGTCTCTGAGCCTGGTACCCTGAGACAAACTCAGACAGATACCATTCTTGGCAGTTGGTGGTTCATCCAGCTCGTGGGAAGCCATAGGGCCATGATCAGCACATGGTTGCACTACATTTGCGGCCCATACCAGCGTGGGTTGCTAGGTAACATCAAATGACTAGTATATGAATAGTCTGCCTATTATTTTTATATTTGCGGGCCTACATGTGACATAAGCAGTGGAGTTGAGCACAATACCCATGGAATGCCGGAGCACAGAACCATTATTGGCTCTAGTGGTGATCACCCGGCTCCCACTTATGATTCCATGACTGTAGGCCTTCTTAGAAAAATGTCATATGCAGCAGCCTTATAATTAAACATGAAAAGATAGTTTGAGAAATTGCGTTATAATATATATAAGATTAAATAAATTGACTATATTATATTGTAACTAAAGTGTTCTTAGATCATTTAAAGTGATAATATGGCTGATTGTCAATCACTAAAAAATATTTTTTACTAACAACCTATTACTTATTGCTATAAGGCTACATTCAGGCGAACATAGCTTGACGTGTGAATGTCTGGCATAGCCCGGGCGGCACATGTCAGCGCTCGGCGAGGAGGAATGGTGGGTCCCTCTCCTCTCCATAAGAGATAGCAATGCACATTGGTACAGACGGCCAAAAGATAGAACATGACAACATAGATTGTACCGCCACGTGTGCCTATCTCCATCTATGGGGGTTTATACATGGCCCCACAATGGTCATGTGAATGTAGCCTAACTTCAGTATAGTAACCTTAAGTTGTATTTGGAATAAGTATAAAAACATGTTTCCAATATACTGAAGGTAAGTCATCACCACAACTACTAGGTGTATGAGCTGTTAGATAGGCACAGTTACTGAATTGCACACATTTCAAATAGAATCGATAACTCTAAAGACGACATCGTTATTCACAATAATGGGTAGTTGATATATAGTATTTTTCTAGAAGTATTAAAGTAGGTAAAACACTATATTTAAATTAATAGTATGAAATATGTGCAACACCGCCGATGCAAGACAGAGCTGTGTTTGGGAATACGTCCCACCATGTAGCTTGACCTGTGTGAGGTCTGATCGGCCCCCACAAAATGTCATACATAGTCCCTAGATAACACAGGGGAACACTGCCAGATGGTAGAACCTGCCTGTGTAAGGCTAGGAGGTGGTTAAGGTTGTGTTTTGTGATGTCATATGTGTCAGACAATCAAATGTGTTGACACTCTGTTTCTGTGAGCTGAGATGTAATTGGAGGAGTAGCCACCACCTGACCAGTGGGAGTAACAAAACCCTGGTCAGGAAAACTTCTAGAAGCAGAAGAAGACTGGAATGAATCCAGTGTGAAGTCAGTTCTCTCTAGAAGAAGTGCCGTGATGTGAGAGATGATTCAATCTCCAGATTAGAGACTCAGAGGAGTTGTGCATGCAGCAGTACACCAGACCAAGAGCAGGTGAGCCCAGCCCTGCCCTGCCTGAAGAGTGAAGCAATAGCTAGTAGGAGGAAAGGGGTATCATCCTACCTTTAAGGGCGATACTGAATGAAGCAATCCCGGATAAAGCTGAAGCATCCTTCCAGGACACAGCTACCTCCCAGCCTGCCCTTTGCATCTTGCATCTACTATCATCTGTGGCGCCCCTCCAACTAATCTCCAGCATTCCACCATCCTCGTTAAGGCACGTTGCTAATGTTCCTGTTGGTTCAATAAAGAACTTTAAGTTATTTTTGTTCAACGTCTGCCTCGTTGTGTCCCTGCTACTACGGCTGTCACCATTCACAGGCACCCTGTCCACCCACACAGAGACTCATACTTAGACACCAAAGGGTTGCCCCAGGGAGAATCGCTATAGCAGTGTCTCCCTCATCATTCTTGCCACACCACCCTGCTGGAGACCTGCCAAGCTGTAGGACAGCCCTCCAGTTCCCATACCAAGCACCGTGACACTAGCGTGCCAAGGCCCGAACCACCAGTCACTCAGGTACTACGGGCACCGGATGACTCCAGGCCCCAAGAAAAGGCTAGGCCCCTGGTGGGGGATGTTGCATATGTCTTTACGAAGCAGTTTTTTATGACAACACTTTCCTGTGTTGTATATATATATGGTCTTAATTATGGTTTCTTTGATTCCAGTTCTATGAAATGTCCAGTTGGTCATGGGGGACAGTACTTACCAGAAGAGGTGGAGCTTGTTGGTGGAAGATCATGATGGGATCAAAGCCCGTTACCGGAAAAAAAGAAGACGAACTGGGATGAATAAACGAAATCAATTCAAAGATATGTATGCGAGATAGATAGCCTTGTTGTAAATGACCAAAATATAGAAGAAAAGAACTAAGACATCCTGTCATTAAAGAGTGACTATGAACATGTTGCACGCTCAAGTAAGAAATCCAAAGGCAAAGAGTGAAATCACAAGAAAAGGAAGTGAATCTCTACCCGGGTTGAAATGGTCCATCAATCATATGTATGTAGTTGTTTCATAGTTAACCCAATGTGCCGTCAGCGATATATAGTGGCCCTCCCCAGCAGCACTCATCCACGTGTCTGTGGTCAGGTGGACCTTGTCAGAAACGGCGTTGGTCAGGGCACGGATGATGTTGTCTGACACGTGCTGGTGCAGGGCTGGGACGGCACATCGGGAAAAGTAGTGGCGGCTGGGGAACGAATACCGAGGGGCTGCCGCCGCCATGAGGTTTCGAAAGGCCTCGGTCTCTACCAGCCTATAGGGATGTGAGTATGGCCCGTGCGACCAATTTTTTTTCTTTTAAATGTGGCGGTTTCTCCGAATCCGTCGGGTTTTCGTTCGGCCACGCCCCACGATTTCCATCGCGTGCATGCCAGCGTCAATGCGCCACAATCCGATCGCGTGCGCCAATATCCTGTGGCAATACAGTGAAAATCGCCGCAAATCTGAAAAATTCGGGTAACACGTTGGGAAAACGCGAATATGGCCCTTAGTAAATGACCCCAATTGTGTGTCGCAATTGATGAAAGTTTTAATCATGCTGACTTTATTATCACTAACCCTAAGGCCCAGCGTTCTATTAGCAGCAAAGGTACAAACATTGCAACTGTGTCCCCTGCATCTGAAAAATCCCTTTACCGATAGCCATGCTCCAGCTCTGGTTTTGATACTAAATGTACTGGGGGATAAAATATTGCTTAGAGTCCTACCAGGTTTGGCAACACTCCTATGTCCATCTTTCATAACCTTATATAGCACAGTATCTTGATTTAATATTGGAATATATTTACAAATAATATTCTTAATAAACTCTAGACATCCTAATGGAATGAATTCTAAAAATGATATAACATATATCTATTAATTGCACATAGTGTTGCTCTTACATAAACATGAGTTTTCAATAAAAATGTTTAAGCATGTTTATTTCCACCTAACCGGATGTGATGTATTGGGATACTAATTGATCAGGGTGGGCACTCTGTGTACACCACAGAATGATGCATGCCTCCAGCGCAATACTCACCTCCTCTTACCTGCTGGAGCCCACTGATGTCACACAGGAGGCGTGCATAATTATTATTCTGAAAGGCCTGTGTGATGTACACAGAGTGCCCAGGCTAATTAGCATATTTTTAAAAGTCTCTTTTTTACATGTAGGGTAGTTGCCATTTCGATTAAGAAGATATGTCTCAGCATCGTGGAGAAGATGCCAACAGGTACATATTTTTATGTAAATTAGTATAACTATAATGGTCAATTTCCTTTGAACAGCTAAGCCTTAAGGCACCTTTCAATGGAGGGACGTTGCCTTTTTTCAATAGGTGTGTAAACTGATTGGTATGAGAAGCAGGAAAAAAGTTATGTGTGAGCACACTGACATTTTAAATCTCAAAAACTAGAATGCTGCTTCAGAACCCAGAAGCCGCCAGCCAGAGACATGCGACCAGGACTTTTTGGTTAACATTTTATATGTTATTCAATTTATTATTTTAGTTTTCTTGATCATGCTAGAACAAAATCTATAAGTTGACCTTCATTTTCATTATGTATATACTTTCTATTTGATATTATTTGCCTTTAGGGATTCTCAGTTCTTGGCAGATACAATTTGCCATGTTCACTTATTCTACCTAGTGATGTTTTATGATATGGTATTTATTGTACGTATGTACTGTAGGCTATTCATGGACAGTGCATCTGATGTATTGTCAGTTTGTTTTTAGATCTTTTTTGTCTGTCTGTGCTTTTGATATGTTAGTAAAGATGGCTTGTACATTTTTGAACAGCTGGAATCTTTATTCTTATGGATTTCATGCCCCTGTAAAAGAACATGTCCTTTTCTGTTTTAATAATGTAAGGATCATTTATTTTTACTCAAACTATAAATTAAATACCTCGTTTAGGCATAGTGAAACATCATAGAGCAATGACAGAAAATTACACTACACGGTAAAAAAAATATTACATATTGTTGTATAACATAAATACACAGATGATCAAACTTTAAATTGACACTTTATGTGATAAATTCAATGTGAAATAAAGTTTTATTTATTATGTTGAATCACTTTATTGACAAAAGACAGAAGATAAATAGTAAACAATACAAAAACAAAAACAGTATAATATACTGTGATATACCATACAGGGGATCAAACATACCCCAAGGTAACTCATTGAGCACCAAGTTAAGGCAAATAGCAAGGCACGCAGTACAACAGATTTAGATGTGTTTAGAATAGATAACGTGAGAAATGAGTATTATGTAATGAACAATGAATGCTAAGAACCGTTGGCCCTTAACTAGGGTAATCGCTCACATATATTGCATTCAGCCCTGTCACGGAAGAAACCTTAAAGGGGGCCAAGTACTCCAGTGGGCGTAACCTCAGAAGGTGGTGCAATGAAACAACGTGAGCTAAAACTATTTCCAGTTCAAGGGAGGGAATCTCCCCCAGACAGTGTCTCATAGCAATGAGAAGCCTAACTACTCTAGTGCCTGTTCCTTAGGCCAGATGTTGTAAAGTTTGTTGCATAGGTTTACACAGAAGTCGATCTTCCGTTTCTGGTGACTACTGCGCTACCTGGAAGTAGAAGTAGAACCCATGGGAAGATACTACGGCTAAGCGTAATTTGAGATATATGAAATGTATCGCAAGCTGGTATTTTTGTATTCATTAGTGGCTTGTATGCATTATTTTATCCAAATATCCAACTCGGTATCCATGTATTTATTTTTCTTAGATAGCCTTAATCCCATGGTGTGTTTATAGATTACATACTGTATTGCACTTGCACTTTAATTATATGAAGTCCTCGGACATGGCTCATTGTGGTTGGATTTGCATTTTGGATTAGAAAAGACTATTTATTTCTTTTCTAAGTCACCTTCCTGTCAAGGTATTCCTGAATGGTGTATTCTTAGCACTTAGCACTGTGTATATTGTGTGGTTTTAACGTATATGTATAATAAAGTAAATTCAGATTGTGTGTGTTGTGGTGATTCCTTGTTTTTTGGTGTTTCTTATTAGTTGATTGCAGAGTTCCACTTTTATAGCGAGCACTCCAGAGGGAAAAAAATGGGTTTATGTATATGAACATAGAATATGCATGCATGCCTGGCCACTCTCCATTCAACTCCATGGGAGCAATGAGAATAAAGGCTCACCATTTCTATAGAGTCAGCAATCCACCATTCCTAAGACATGTCATAAGTAGCCTACATGGGAAAACATATTTAATAGAACACTCTAGTCAAAGCTAATCCACTGAATAATACATGGTGCAGGGCTTGAAGGGAGGAGGATGACTTATTTTCATTGTGTTCCTACAACCTTGCTAGAACCTAGTCATGCTGCTCCCTTCTGGGCCCTGTACAAGTCAATGAATCAGTTTCAACTGGACCTGAAGGGGTAAAAGTTGTTTCCACGTTTTTTATGCAAAAAAAAACATCTCTGGTTATTTTCTCTAATATTTCTTCTTCTTACAAAAAATTATTATTTATCAATTTAAAAAATTCTCTTAGATAATATAGTACAATTCCCTTTAAAGATAATTACTGGATGGAATCCTGTATAACATAAATGTTAATTTGCCTTTCAAAGCTCAATTTTTTAAATTGATGGTTCTGATAGACTGTATCTGGTTGAGCACCAGGGAATTACTTATTAATAACTAGTGTCATTATTTATTAATTTTAAATCTGTGTTGGAGGCGAAGCAACTCAAACATAGCATCATTTACCCTTAGGCTACTCATGAAACCAGATGTGGATCCAAAATACTAATCTGAAATTGACAATAATGGGTGCAAATCACAATTTGCCTCTGTTGACATTAATAAATAACATTTATTGCGTCTCTTAACTTTTTGATGCTGAGAAACATCTGACCGCAATAATTTTTTTTTATCACCAATTCTGCAAACAATTAGATTTACTTGTGGCATTAAGGTTTTTTAAGAACTTTTCAGTGGAAAATTTTTTAGCTCCTTTTCCAAGTATTTCAAGAAAAATGTTTTATTAAATTATGTTTGTGGCCTCCACTATGTGCCTGCCTTAAATCCATTAAGAAGACCATTGCTTGTGATTGTAGGGTAATATTCCTTTGGAATCCTGATTAGTAGAGAATGGTGTGGAAATATCGATGGAGGAAGCCACAGCACCCGGAAATTTTAATTCCAAAAATGGCTTTATTCTCATATCATCCAGGCATAAAAAAGGTGATGTTTCGATTCCCAATTAATGTTTATCAAGCTTGATAAAGATTAATTGGGCATCGAAACGTCGCACAGCGTTTTTTTATGCCTGAATGATATGTGAATAAAGCCTTTTTTGGAATTCAAATTTTCTGGTGCTGTGGCTTCCTCCATCGATATTTCCTGACTTTGGGTTTGAGCATCAGAACCTCGAGCTGCGAGTACTACCTTCTACAAGTTACCGTGCAGGACTTAGATTGCTGCCTTTTTATCCTTTTTCTCTAGAGTATGGTGTGAACACAGATGTTTACATACAAATTCAACATAAGAACAAACCTACAAAACCTATTCTGTACATAACTTGGGGATTTCCTGTATAATACTGATAGTGTAGATTTGTATCATGTTAGCCCTAGAGAGCAAAAGAAGAGTTAAAAAATCATGGAATACCTTTTTGAGGCTAAATGAGTATATTTGATGCCTGTGAGGCATGACAAGAGAGCACTGGCTCTTATCTACTTTTGGCCTCCAGGTCAGAGATATGGGGCCATGAAGCTGTCATGGATATTAAGACCACTTTGTAGGGCGATGAATCTCTGCATTAATTTATATTCCCAATCTTTCCTTTCCCTCTGTCTCCAGAAATGTCCCATTAAAATAGTAATCTACAAATCTTCCATGGTGTTGTTCTCTCTGGAGAAATGTACGGCCACTAGGAGATCTTTCATTATCTTTTTAATGTCAGTGCGAGTGCGAGTTTAAGCACTGATAAAGTCTCTAGCTCGTTTCCCCAACAGAAAGGCCTGAGGTTGGACACTGTTCACACATAATAAGATGTAACTCATTGGAGAACCTGCAGGAAAATCTTCCCCAGTCCGAAAAATGTACACCCCTAGCAAGTAGCCATGGCTGTGATTGGAATGATTTTACGTATTGCAAAATATTACAGAAATTCTAGGCAGTAAAAATAATGATAATGATCAAACTGGTGGCAACATGTGATATATTGGTCAGATTGTTGGTGTGCAGGAAAAATCATTTTCTCTTTACCACAGGTCTGTATTGGAACTACTACCATTATGTCACCACTGGCAACAATTCAATATACAATACATTGGTCAGATAGTGTGCAACACACCTTGTATGTAACCTGAATAGGGTCTAACATTTGTGACATCATAGGGGAGCAATGATATGTTGCCAGGACAGCTTCCGGTCTTTATAAGACCCGAGGTTGTATATTTGCTGAAGATCTGTTACAATGTGCCAGTAGCACATAGATCATGTGTAAAATTCCCATATACTGCCATACTGTGGTATAGCAGTATATGGTAGGATCAAAATGACCACCTAAGGTTAAAGTACCCTCGAGGGTCTGAAAATGAGTAAAAATATTAAAAAAAACCCTAAACATTCAAATCATCCCCTTTCCCTAGAACTGATATAAATATAAATAAACCGTTAACATTTTAGGTATCCCTGACTTCCAAAATGTCTATCAAAATAAAATCCCCGTTATTCCCAGTGTTGAACCCCTTTATGGAAAATAGCCCCAAATGTGCAAAATGCCACTTTTTCATCATTTTGCAACATAAAAAAATGTAAGTGATCAAAAGGTCATACAGCTCCCAAAAATGGTAGCAAAGAATACATCAGCTCATCCCACAAAAAATTTCCCGCAAAAAATATTATTTTTATTTGTACAGAAGGTTTTAGACTTTTTTTAAATGTATGAAAACACAACAAAACCTTTATAAATTTAGTATCTCTGTGTTCATATTGACCCAAAGAATAAAGTAGACATGTCATTTTGGGGACACAGTGAAAGCTGTAAAAATCAAGACCAAAAGAATATGGCACGAATGCATTTTTTCACCAATTTCACTGCATTTGAAATTTTTTCCCACTTCCCTGTACAGGGCATGGAATATTTATTACCATCACTATGAAGTACAATTTTTTACACAGAAAAAAATGAAAAATGACCTGGTCATTAATGGGTTAAATTATGTTTTTTTAAATGTTACACCACAAATGTTGATTTCATATCTTTGTTCAACCTCAGTAATCCCATAATTTTGCAATGAGGCATTTTGGGTGGTAATTGTTGCAAAGTGTCAGCAGGCAGAGTAAGGGTACTTGGTGCACCAGAATAGCTATACACTATCATGTGGTGTGTCATGTATTTTAAAATGAGAATATTGAATACAGTTCAACATAGAAGCCTAGTCCAGCATACAAGGTGTTTTTAATTGCATTTGGTGTGAGTCCATTATCCTTTGTTTTGGATTCTCACATGGAAGGTTGCCGACACATCTGCTACAGAACACAATGGTGAGCTGATTATCCTATTTTTATATATTATGTTTAACCTAAGGCTGCTGGTAGTGTATTGGTGTACAAACTGGTTATATGTTCCCATAAATGTGTGTACGGTATTGCTTTGGATCATTAAACTTTACTTGAGTATTATTGCTAAATCCTGTTGTCTGAAGATACAGTCACATTTCACTACTCACACTTGTTCCATCTACTGCTTTCTTTTGAGTTTCTAAGCCTAATCTGCAAAAAACACTTTCCCAAGTAGAAAAAAAACTGCCCTGAGCTATTTGAAAACATAAACTTTATGTTGCATACAATGGGGGTCATTTACTAAGGGCCCGATTCGCGTTTTCCCGACATGTTACCCGAATATTTCCGATTTGCGCCGATTGTACCTGAATTGCCCCGGGATTTTGGCGCACGCGATCAGATTGTGGCGCATCGGCGCTGGCATGCACGCAACGGAAATCGGGGGGCATGGCCGAACGAAAACCCGACGGATTCGGAAAAACCGCCGCATTTAAGAAAAAAAATGTGTTGCGAAAATTACGCTTACCTTCACCAGGTATAGGCCGGTGAATTTCAGGGCATTCCAGCGCGCCTCCGGGGAACTTCAGTGCAGCAGCGCCACCTGGTGGACGGCAGAGGAACTACCTTAGTGAATCTCGGCCGGACCCGAATCCACCGCAGAGAACGCGCCGCTGGATCGCGAACGGCCCGGGTAAGTAAATCTGCCCCATTGTCTTTTCTTTTTAAAAAAACAACCCTTATAGCTAATAGTGTCTCAGCTGCATCGAGCATGAAACCTTCTAATACACATTAAAACTACTGTACTGCACCCCTGTAAAAAATGTGCAAAATAAAATCTAGTAACTTCATTTAAAAACCATATGGAACATTAGTTGTCTATCAGTCCAGTAAATGATATTTAAAAGTCATAATGAAGACGCTACGCATCACCTCTATTGTGGAATTTTACAGTATGTACATAGCAATAGGCAGAGCTCATGATTACAAAGTGCAGATAAAATGGAGAGAATTTTTATTGCTGTTTTTGTTTGTCAGAATAGAAATGGCTTACACTTTTCTGACTGATTCATGGTCTACATCATTAAACAATATGGCAAGCGAATGAAAAAATACAACAAGGCCGCCATAAAAGTGGAGTTTATAAAATTCTGTGCACATTAAGTAGCATCGCAATTTAATAACATAGCCATGGTTTTAAATGTCACTTATGAAATGTGGTTTGCAATGCCTGCTGATGTACTTGGGCTTGGCATTTTCTTTTAGCAATGTAATGATGCTGGTGCATGATTTGTTTATTTGAATATATTTTCCGTGTTATTTGCTTGATGCATTTTAATCTGTGTTGTGTGCAGCAGGCAGATAACAAGGCAGAAAAATAGATGTTCATTACTATTGCAATTACTTTGATTGTATCTATCAATTTCTTGAATAGGTACAAATGATATTAAACATTAAAGTGGTAAGAATAGTAGCAAGCAATGGAAAGGTAGAACTTGATATTTTATTTTGATACATTTTTCAATAACTGATTCTTGCAAGACAAAAACAATAATTGTGGTGTAAGCGAGCAACACATAATGTAGTAGATTAATGTGCAGAAACAGACAATTGATTAAGCATGTCATTCATGCACTTCATGGTCCACTTGTTCATGTGTAACAACGAAAACAAACTTAGAGACATACAGCACTGCTGTGATCAACAAACTTGGTTCAGAAGAAGGTACTGTAGATCATATATGGAACTTGAAATAATAGGACTTACAGGTACCCCTCCTCTCGCACTTCGGGATGCTGTTAGATTACACAGGCAGAGGGAGAGAGCAGGGAGAGGGTGAGACATATTCTGGATCTGGATCTATGAGCAAGTGTCCCTGGTTTATCAAGCTTGATTTTGATGGTAGATTTTCTGTAAGTAATCATGGGGGGAATTCATCATTGTCTTTTTTGTGTATGTTTGGCATTGTTTTGGTACAGTTGTGGTACAAATGTTGTTTTCTGGCTTTCCATTGCGCCAATTTTCATTTGACTCCAGTCAACAAATTTATCAAGACTTCAAGGGAGATGTCGGACAAAATATAAAAAATATTATGACACAAACTTAAAAACACAAAAACCAAATAAAACAACATACATAGACTCAATTGATGAATTTAGTTAAAACAAAAATGGAATTTAACATAGACAATCAGGTCAAAGACAAATTGTAATGATAAATTCCCCCCATTGTATATATATAGCCCCATATTAGTGAAATCACTTCTACTTCTCAACAATTTGCATATTACTGAACCTTATTTATATCAAGAATCTTAGTACAGATATTTGCTTACATAGACCATATAGCGTATGTGACCATATTTATTGTTAATCTGGTTCTTATGACAATCCAAGTTTTTTAAAATCCAATCATAAAATATTTACATACAATTTCAACTTAAGGACAAACCTACAGGATATATATATATAATCTCATTCACCATTATGAGTGTAGGATAAAAGTAAATGTATTTGTATACATTGATCCCCTGGGGGGAAATTGCTTTGTACATAGTGTTCCAGCAGTTATCACACACAGAGACAGGCTTAACGTTAGTAACATATGCACTGCATACAAATATATACAGACCAAGTCTGAGAGACCATAAGTCTACACCTAAGACAAATTAGTTATAACTCGCAGGTGTTAACAAGAGGATGAATTAAAGACAGAGAAGGAGTCTCCAGAAAAACAGTAGGGGATTAGTGATACATGCACACACCAATACATAAGAAAGTTGCAGATACAAGATTATCGATGATGGATTGCAAGGTCAAATTATATGATGCTACATTCTGGTATAATTCTGTTGTGCACTTATAGAAGCACTTAAAATGATGCGCTGCCGACCAAAGTATGTTATATGATCATCTATTATCCACTTTCAGGAAATCCCACCACAGACTATATTCCTGATGCTGCCCGAAAACTCCATTCCGACCCTCTGCATCTCTGCACTTTCTGAATACAGCCCCACCCTTAGAGATAACTTCCATCAATTTGACTGGAGACACTGGTAAGCAAGGTTTCTGCTTATACCTCACATTATTTCTCAATCAACTCCATGCACTAGTGGGAAACTTGACCTTTTACTTATGGCTCTGTACCCTCCACCCAGATTCACAAATCCCTGCTAGGCCCATATAGAGGGCTTTTGCTATCATACTCAATCACTTTATTCATTCCCTCAAAACTAAGACCTACAACTCTCTTTAAAGGGTCAAGTTGAAAAAAAAAAATGACAGCGGCACTCCTATACACACATAATCAATTGTTTGCTGTGCATAGTAACTGCACATTTCATACTAACAAATCTTTATGTATGGTCAATGTATGTCAGGATATGCATTACATAAACAAATGTAGCGGCCCCACTGGGATGCATACAGCAAATTAGCAATAAACTTACATTAAACTTACAATGAATTACATTCATTGAAAACAATGTACATACATCACGCATCTTTATTTAAATTGAAGATACGGAAGCTTTCAGCTCTGCAAATAATAACATAATTCTGTAGAAAATTACTTTGTATAGACCGTGTACATGCCAGACATATATAAATGATAGGAAAGTCAGAGAGTAAATAGGAGATGATTAGCCAAGTCTCATTTTGATAAAATATAGAGTTAGCTGATTGAGATTATTAGACCATGTTACTATTTATAAAAGCAAGAACAAGAGAGGTTGATTGCTTATAGAATATAACAGCAGGCTAACCGGCTACTGTTATTTCATGAACCATATGACTGCCAGTTATATAGCTGAAGCAAGACTTCATATTTTTACACTAAGAGCAATTTTACCTGGGGAAGGTCTTATAATAGGGAACATCCTACTAAAATCATGAATCTCTAATGAAAAATACAAATTATTTTTAAAAGCAATTACATAGGATTTCCATTCAACTTAACAATAACCTCTATTACTAACGTATTGTGAAAAGAAATTATTATGAATAAATCGAGTTTGTATTTATGATGTTTATCTTCTGTATAAAACTACTTGTTGTCCTATTTGTTGACCTAACCTATTGACCACATTATTATCACATAATAAATAATGGAGCACAGAGCCCCTCAGACTCATTTGCATAATGTCTAAAGCCTTTTATTCTTAAAAACAAGGCCATAGGAAGCTTAAAGAAGAGCAGATCCTGCCAGAGGGGGCGCACACCGGTATGTCACAGTGCTTGGTTTACAATCATTCATCCTGGTGGTAGGTGTCCCTTAAACACCATTACATGCAGATTATGAATACCATGTTGATTAGAATACCCTGATTCTTCTAGTATTATTTTATACTTTTTAGCTACAAAGAACATCTATAAAGCATTATAAATAGAGATGAGCGAGCACTAAAATGCTCGGGTACTCGTTATTCGAGACGATCCAACGGCTACTTTACGCCTACAATAGCGTTATATATATTTTATTTCTGGTTGTATCTGCTGGTGGCGTCCTTGCTGCAGTGCATATCTAGCCAATTGTGAGAATTTGGATGAGACTTGCGACCGCTATGTTAGCGCTTAGTGCCGCACATATCCATCGCAAAGACCGAGTGGGAAAAATTTATTAGGGGTTGGATTTCAATTAGCACAGTCTGCCATTTCCTTTTTATTTTACTTTATTTTTTCAACTCAGCGTATCCATCAGTTGTGCTTTCATACTTGGCTAGAAAATACCAAAGGAAATCTCAAACAGGCTTACTTACGCTACAATAGCGGTTATATATATTTTATTTCCTGGTTGATCTGCTGGTGGTCTGTCTTGCTGCAGTGCATATGTAGCCAATTGTTGAGGAATTTGGAGTGCAGACTTGCGACCGCTGTGTTTAGCGCTTAGTGACGCACATATCATCGCAAAGACGAAGTGGGAAAATTATTAGGGGGTTGATTTCAATTAGGCACAGTCTGCCATTTCTTTTTATTTTACGTTTATTTTTTCATAACTCAGCGTCATCCATCAGTGTCTTTCATACTTGGCTACAAAAGCCAAAGGAGAGATCCAAACGGCTACTTACGCCTACAATAGCGTTATATATATTTTATTTCTGGTTGATTGGGTGGCTGTCCTTGCTGCAGTGCATATACTAGCCAATTGTGAGGAATTTGGAGTGAGACTTGCGACCGCTGTGTTTAGCGCTTAGTGACGCACATATCCTCGCAAAGACCCGAATTGGGAAAATTTATTAGGGGTTGATTTCAATTAGGCACAGTCTGCCATTTCCTTTTTATTTACGGTTTATTTTTTCATAACTCAGCGTCATCTCATCAGTGTGCTTCTCATCTTGGCTACAAAATAGCCAAAGGAGAATCCAAACGGCTTACTTACCGCCTACAATAGCGTTAATATATATGTTATTTCTGGTTGATCTGCTGGTGGCTGTCCTGCTGCAGTGCATATACTCGCCATGTGAGGAATTTGGAGTGAGATTGCGACCGCTGGTTTAGCGCTTAGTGACGCACATATCCATCGCAAAGACCGAGTGGGATATTTATTAGGGGTTGGATTTCAATAGGCCAGTCTGCCATTTCTTTTATTATTACGTTTATTTTTTCATACTCAGCTCGTCATCTCATCGGCATAGCAGTGTGCTTTCATAGTTGGCTAGAAATAGCTAGCAATAGGATAGCATCGTTTGGTTTTAAAAACTAAAAAACACAAAAAAAAAAAAAAAAAACACAAAAAAAAAGTAAAAAAAAAATTAAAGTTAACTTTCATTTTCAAAATGTTTAACCCGAGGGCTAGGGGTAGAGGACGAGGGCGGGACGTGGGCGTCCAACTACTGCAGGGGTCAGAGGCCGTGGTCCTGGCGGGGTGAGACACCACTGCTGATGAGGGAGCAGGGGAACGCCCGCAGAGCTACACTCCCTAGGTTCATGTCGAAGTTATGGGACTCGTGGTAGGCACTGTTGAGGCCAGAAAGTGCGAACAGGTGATGTCGTGGATTGCCGACAATGCTTCGAGCAATTTGTCCCACCAGTCAGTCTCAACGCAGTCCACCCATGTCACCGAAATTGGCACTCCTCCAGCTCCTGCACCTCAGCCTCCTCCCCCCAGTCTGCCCCCTCCCGGAAAAATTTGGCATTTAACCGGCATACTCTGAGGAACTGTTTTCTGGACCCTTCCCACAGTCACAAAACCACTTGTCCGGTTTGCTGCTGAGCAATTTTCCGATTCCCAGGTTTTCCACCAGTCGCAGTCTGTGGGTGATGATGACATCTTGACGTAGTAGTCGGAAGTGGTAAAGAGGTGTCCGAATGAGAGGAGACACGGTTGTCAGACAGTGGTGAAGTGTTGTCCAGGCAGGAAGTCCAGGGGGGAGCAGAACTGAGGGATCGGAGATGATGAGGTGACAGACCCAAGCTGGTTGAGAGGCCGGGTGAACACAGTGCTTCTGAGACGGAGGAAGTCCCTATAGCAGAACAGGTGGAAAGGCAGTGGTGGGGCCAAGGGAGAGGCAGGGCCAGAGCAGGTGCATCAGCGCAAATGTGTCAGTAGTGAAGCTCCCGTGGCGAGGGCCCTCGCGGCGAGGGCTAGATTTCAGAAGTCTGGAGGTTCTTTAAGGACACGGATGACCGACGGACTGTGGGGTGTGCAACCTTTGCCAAACCAGGATCACAGGGGTTCCACCACCTAGCTTAACTACCACCAGTATGCGCGGCATTGAATGCTAAACACCCGAATCAGTGGCACCAAGCCCGTTCACCTCCGGCCAGTTGCACACCACTGCTCCTTCCCTGTGTCAGCTGATAGTCAGCCCCCTGCCCAGGACCCTGGCACAAAAACCCCATCGTTGCCTCCACGATCCTCCACAGCATCCACCAGCGTTCAGCTCTCCATACCCCAGACCTGGAGCGGAAAAGAAATATAGTGCAACCCACCCGCACGCCCAAGCCCTTAATGTCCACATCTCCAGATTTCTTAGCCTGGAGATGCTGCCTATAGGCTAATAGGAGACCGAGGCCTTTCCAACCTCATGGCGGCGGCCGCCCCTCGGTATTCGTTCCCCAGCGCCACTACTTTTTCCCGATGTGCTGTCCAGCCCTGCACCAGCACGTGGTCAGACAACATCATCCGTGCCCTGACCAACGCCGTTTCTGACAAGGTCCACCGACCACGGACAACGTGGACGAGTGCGCCGGCAGGGCCACTATATATCGCTGACGGCACTTGGGTTAACTTGGTGAGGCTGACCGAGTCTGACCCTGGGGCTGGTCATATAACTGCCGACGCCGAGGATTGCGGGGGCCTACCTCGGTCCAGGTTCAAAGGCCTACTATGCCTCCCTCCTCCTCCACCCCTCCCCACCTCCTCCTCCGAAACTACCATCCGTGGCATGGCGCCATCAGTCGTAGCTCTAGGCACAGCAAGCAGTGCCGTCACTAAGCGACACAGTGTGCTCAAACTGCTGAGCCTAGGCGATAAAAGGCACACCGCCCAAGAATATTACAGGCATCACGGCGCAGACTGATCTGTGCTGGCACCGCTGAACCTGAAGCCAGCATGGTTTTGTGTGACAACGGCCGTAACTCTGGTGCGGCTCTGCAACTCGGCAGACTGACACATGTGCCTGCCCTGGCCCATGTTAAATCGATAGTTCAGCGTTTCCTCAAGACATACCCAATCGTCTATTTGCTCACGAAGGTGCGCCGCATCTGTGCGCATTTCAGGAAGTCCAGCACAGATGCTGCCACTCTCCACGTGCCCCTCACCGACTGTTGTGCGACGTTCCCACGAGGTGGAATTCAACATTAACCATGTTATCCAGAGTTTACCAGCAGCGCAGAGCCATTGTAGACTGCCAGATGTCAACTTCCACACAACTGGTAGTCAGCGTGCAGCTTCCTCAAGTCTACAATGAGGAGTGGACGTGGATGTCTGATTCTGTCAGGTGCTGAGTAACTTTGGGAGTCAACACAGATTGGTCAGTGCGATGCCGCCATCATCAGCCTCACCATCCCGCTGCTTGGCCTGTGAAAAACTCTCTGATCAGCATGAAGTCGGAAGCTTTCGCTCGTCACAAGAGACGGGGAAGAAGATTCCCGTTGATAGCCAAAGCACCCTCAGGTCTGTTTTCTCAGCGCATATCGAGGAGGTGGAGAAGGATGAGGAGGAAAGAGGAGAATGTTGGCGAGACACAAGAGGGGAGCATTGCTCGACCTTCACTGTTCAGAGTGTATGGGCAGAAGAAGAGGAGTTGGAGGAGTTGGAGGAGGAGGAAATGGACCGTCAGCCAGTGAGGGAGTAATTCTTACTGCGTTGGTACTCTGGCCGCATATGGCAGATTTCATGCTAGGCTGCCTATCCCGTGACCCTCGCTTCAAAGAATTTATTCCAGCACCGATTACTGGGTGTTCACCTCCTGGACCACGGTACAAGCAAAATCTTTCCACTCTCATCCCTGGAGAGGAAAGGGTGTGAGAATGCATGAATACCAGCAGGCCCTGGTGCACCCAGCTGAAACAGTATTTCCCTTCTGACAGCGCTAGCGGCGAAGTGCGTATTCTGGCGGACAAGTAGCGAGGAGAGTAGGCGACAGCGCAGCTGTCCAGCACTGGCAAAGGGTACGCTTTACAAGGCTTTTGCCAGCTTATGTCACCCCAGCAAGACACTGTCACCTGTCCCCAGTCTCGGCAGAGTAGGGCTGATCTTTACAGAAAGATGGTGAGGGATTACGTAGCTGACACATACCATCGTCCTAAATGATCACACCATCTCCCTACAAACTACTGTTTTTCAAAGCTGGACATGTGGCACGAACTGGCGCTGTACACCTTGGAGGTTCTTGCCCTGCCCTGCCGCTAGCGTTTGTCCAGCGTGTTTTCAGTGCATCTGGTGGCATCATCACCGATAAGCGTACACCCTGTCGAACTGACAGCGCGACAGGCTGACGCTTATTAGATGAATAAAGCTGGATTCTCATAATTTCAATCTCCACCAGGTGAAGGGAAGCTCAACCTGAATAATTTATGCACTCCTCCTCCCCTGCATTTTCTCCTTCTCCTCCTCTTTGTACACTAAACAGAGGAAACTGGCTATTTTTTGACAGGGCCCACTGGCTCTAGCTATAGTACTTTTATGCATTTAATTTTTCTGGAGGCCACCTACCGTCCTCTGTTTAAACAATTTTTGGGAGTGCCCATCAGGCACTCAATCTATTCAATTTTTCTGAGGACACCTACCGTCTCCTCTGTTTGAAAACTTTTTTGGACTGCACATACAGGCACTCAATCTATTCCATTTTTCTGGAGGGCCACCTACCTGCTCCTCTGGTTTAAAACTTTTTTGGACGCCACATACAGGCACTCAATCTATTTCATTTTTCTTGAGGGCCACCTCCTGCTCCTCTTGTTTGAAAACTTTTTTTGGACTGCCACATACACGACACTATCCAAAGTAAATTGTTCTCCATAGCAGCCTCCACACGTTGTCTCCATTGCTACCTCCAAAAGTCGTCCATATAGCTGCCTCCATACATCGTCCCTTTCAAAGGGTTGTCAGGCACAAATTGGGTTGTTTCTGGATTCCACATCAAGTTGTTACTTTGTCGCCACCCTGCTGGTTAATCCACAAAATATACTGGCAAACTTTATCATGTACCGATATTTTTGAGCGCTTCTTGCTCACCTCCTTGGTTCCTCTCTGCACCCATGGTTTGAAGCCTGAGTCCATTTAGGGTATTCGCCATGGACACTCTCTAGCCTGCTGCCGCTGCCTCTGCATGCCGTTACCCTATAGTGTCAGGGTCAATTATTGGATGTTTTAGATGCTATCTAGCTTCATTCTGTCACTCTGTCATGGCCATGCTGTTGCCCATATTGTGCATAATGGTGCGATTAAGCAGCTCAGAGCATCCATGCATGCTGCCCTGCTGTTTCCTGTCCATTTCCGTGGTGTTTCATCCTTTTCTGAGGTTCCCAGGGTTTGGCCAAGCTTCTGTGCAGAGCCTTGGTCCCTTGAAAATGCTCGTTCTCCATTGACTTCAATGGGGTTCGTTATTCGAGACGAGCACTCGAGCATCGAAAAAGTTCGCCGCGAGAGGAAAATGGGAGCTCCCGCCTTGTTTTGCGTTTTGGCGGCCCAGAAACAATAGCAAGCACAAGACAGGAGACTCAGCCTCACACCCAGCATGACGTGGTACCTTGACACGTCGATAGCAGTGGGTGGCTGGCCAGATCAGGTGACCCTGGGATAGACTAGCCGCTGCCCGCGTGCTCGGATCATTCTGTGTCTGGATGACATAGGAGATGAGAGCTGCTGCTGGTCGGGTTAGCGTTAGTGTGCAGGTAGATATATGTTAGGCAGGAGTGATTCTCCAAGAACCAAACAGCCCTTCTAGGGCTACATAAACGTTATCCTTTTTTTTTTTTTGTTTGTTGTGGCTGGGCTTGCTGGCACTAGTAGTGCAGCTAGTACCATATTGTGAGGAATTTGCAGGGGGACTTTGTACCGCTGTGTTTAGCTCTTAGTGACAACATACCACCTCAAACACCAAAGTGGGAAAATTATTAGGGGTTTGATTTCAATTAGCACAGTCTGCCAGTTTCTTTTATTTTCAGTTTATTTTTTCATAACTAAGCGTCATCTCATCAGTGTGCTTCATACTTGGCTAGAAAATAGCCAAAGGAGAATCCAAACGGTCTTACTTACGCCCAAAGCGTTATATATATTTATTCTGGTTGATTCTTTCCCCTCCTTCCTTCTTTTTTTTTCTTCTCTCGTCTCCTCTTTTTTTCTTCTTTTTTCCTTTCTCTCTTTTTTTTTTTTCTTTTCCTTCTTTTTTTTTTCTTTCTTTTTCTTTTTCTCCTTTCTTCTCTCGAGCGGGCGAAGTATTCGTCCGAGCAACGAGCAGTTTCGAGTATGCTAATGCTCGAACGAGCATCAAGCTCGGACGAGTATGTTCGCTCATCTCTAATTATAAATAATTAGAGATGAGTGGGGAGCATTGACAAGAAGATATATAATAGATAGAAAAAATACTGATAGACAATTTCCATTCTTCTCAGCCAATAAGTATATCTTCCAAATGTTAGATTCTTGCCTGTGTGTCCCTTTACTTCTTTGATTTTTATTGTTTCCAGTTTTAATCACCAAATAAACCAATTTCAAATGTTAAGTACACTGTTTGTTAATGGATGAATGTTTTTCCAAAGGATAAAATTTCAATTTGTACACTTTTAAATTCTTGACACATCGCCAGTTGTATGATAAGTGGAATTTTCTTTGAAGACTGCCAAATCTGTAGCATCAATAAACCCAGACTGAAGGCCACTCAACCAGACATTTAAACATGATGGAGAGTGGGGAGCATTGACAATTGTCAACTACATTATGGTCAGCAGGCATGTGTTCATTAAAAAAAAAATATGTGTATGGGAGAGAAAGTGGTGTGACAAGGTGACTGCTTGAGAAGGAAGAGTTGATGTAGAGTGGGATACTTATTGGTCCCAGTATAAATTCAATAAGTGGTGGCAGCGGGTCTGGAGTGCTGAAGCTGTATGAGGTGTGATTTATGTTCAATGTCCTGAGTGAAAGGTGAGCGCAAGTTTGAGTAGGCTAAATTCACCCGTACAGTTGCACCCCACGTCACGTGACGAGGCAGTGGCCTCCTCGCTGTGACACCGTTCAACACCAATTAGCGTCGTAGCTGGAGCGTAGACGAGTGAGCACACCTGCAGCTGCCGCGAAGAGGCGCCGCCACACGGAGGCACACGGGTGCGCCCACGACCTGGGTTGCAGGAGCACCCGTGACAGTAACCAAGACACCCGCAAAAAAAAAATGGCAGTAGCATCTAAGGAAAAGATGATTGTGTGCAGGAGGGCCTAGTGTTAGATTTACAAATCACAAGTTCATAATCACACCTTTTTTTAGACTAACCATGTCTAGAAGTATCACATGTTAAAATGATGGCTAACATGACATAAAGGGGAATAAGCCATTTAATTAAGACATTCACACTACGGACTATTATTATCATGTCTGGTTAATGGGTTAAGCCAGTCATGTTATCCAGTGCTGCATCTGTATGTACTGGGTATCCTTTACTACTTTACCCCTTGTCACACCATGACATCATCAAGGAGCGATGATCAGTTGTCATGACAACCAGGGGTCTTTATTAGACTTGTTATTTCTGAAGGTCTACTACAATGAGCCACATGGTTCATGAGCAAAATCCCCATATACTGCTGTATTGTAGTGTAGCAGCATATGGTACAATCGATTAGACAACAAAAAAGTCAAAATTTCTTTTTTAAAAGTTAAAAAAATTGTAAAAAAAAACAAATCAGCCCCCTTTCCCTAGAACTAAAAAATAAATAAACAATGAAAATCATAAACATGTTATGCGTATGGTATTTTTGCGTCCCAAAAGTCCCGATCTCTTAATATTTAAAATGGTTATTCCAACAGGCAACCAATGTTGGGAATGCCACTATTTTGCAACACAAAAATTTTAGCAAAAAGTGATCAAAATGTTGCACTCCATAATGGTAACAATGAAAACGTAATCTCATCCTGCAAAAAATGACGCCTTACACAGCTCCGTACACGGAAGTATAAAGTTGTATAAAGTTGTTGGTCTCAGAATATGGCAAAATGAAGATTTTTGTTTGTACAAAACATTAAAATTTTTTAAATCTACAAAAACCTATATAAGTTTGGTATTTCTGTAATTGTACCCACCGAAAAGAAAATGGTGCAAATGTGTTTTTGTTCAATTTCACCACATTTGGAATTTTTTCCAGCTTCCCAATACACAGAATGGAATATTAAATACTGTCACTAGGAAGTACCATTTGTTTAAAACAGGCTTTTATACAGCTCTGTATTTGGAAAAATAAAAAAGTTATGGAATTTTGAAAGTTGGGAGTGGAAAATGGAAATGCAAAAATGAAGAAGTGGTGTGTCCTTAAGGGGTTAAAAAGACTTACGCTTACTGCAGTATTTCTTCATCAGTAATAAAGCAGTCACACAACCCGTTTAAAAAGCTCGAGATCAGTGTTTTTGCCGATTTCAGCCATTACACCCAAATTCAGGCAGTCATTCAGTACATTCATTGGCAGGAATGACTTATTCAGGCCACAACGAGTATGGAGGGCACAGATTCCCCTGTCCTTTGCCACACACTGTCCAAGGCACATCTTGCCGAACTGCTTTGAATTTATGTGCTGCTACTGAAGCAGTGGAGGGACCTCATTACTTTGTCCAGGCAGGTCTCAAGGGCCCTGAAAATTAAAAAAATAAAGGGTTAATAAATAAATGTAAAAAAAAAAAATTGTCACCCCTTCTGCGTTTAATAGTAGACCAATTAACTTAAGGAATAAGGCCCCTTACATACAAGCAAGTGTGATGTGTCCAACTCACAGGGCCACATTTACTTACCTGTCCTGTTGGGATCCCCAAAAGTGCATTGTCCAACCGGAATGCACTGCGCAGCGATTCACGAAGATCGTGTTCCCAATATCCTGCATCTGTCGCTTCCCCGCTCAGGTCCACCGGAGATCACCTTCTTCTTCCTGGTGTATGCAAGTGCCTTATCTTGCGACACAAATTGATTCTTAAATCCCGCGCTCAGCACAAATCAGTCAGATCGTCTGACGGCCTCCTGCCCCCGATTTCTGTCGCATGGAAGCCAACACAGCTGTGCACAATCTGATCACGTGCGACAATCCCCAGTTAAATACCTGTCACTGCGGTGCAAATCCCGAAAAATTCAAAAATCCAACTAAAGTGCGTTCCACGGACCCTTAGTAAATAAGCCCCACAGTGTGCGCTGCCTGGAATGTCCGGCCCTGACTCCGCCAAACGGAACTGGACTGATATGATGAGTTCAGTTCTGGTGCTCAGTATTTACAGCGAGCACACGCTACAAGTGTGATGCGAGTTGGAAATATCACACTTTCTTGTGTGTGAGGGGCCTTACCCATGAAATGACATTTTTCCCATTTCCCAAACATCATCTATGTAGTTAAAGGGAATCCTCCACTGCTCAGAGATTATCTACATTTATTAATTGTGGCATATTTCCCACATGCTCCCTTTTCATTGAGCATAGGATGCTGAAGATCTCTTCTCACTAGAAATGCTTGAGCAGACCCTGCATTTACAGTACGTACTGTACACAATCGACTGCATGCACTGTGCTAGGATAACATATTGGCCCACATTTATTAAAGCCCCTGCGGCAGTTTTCTGCCTGACGTTCCTTTCAGTGCAAAATGCTTGTACTTTATTTATTTATAAAGTGTCCGCGACACATTTGTGTCACAGCTGCACTGTACCCGACACAACACAGTCGGACCGTTCTCCACATTTATCATGCAGTGTCCGACAGAATTGTGTCCCAAGATCCTGCATGTGGCCCAAGATCCTGCATGTGTCGCTTCCCCGCTGAGGTCCGCCGGAGTTAAGCTTCTTTTTCTTGGTGTATGTGAGTGCATGTCTTGTGACACAATTTGAGATGTTAAATTCCGTGCGTTGTCCGAATCCGTCAGATTGTCCGGCGGCCCGGCAAATTTTTTGGTAGCACCATGATGCTTTGCCTGCATTGTAACATCTACATGCTACAATATTGGTCACAGCAGGGGCATTGATAGGGTCATAAAAGATCCAGGTCACAACCTCAGTGCATATGCACCAAATTTTCTGAAGTGTCCACTCCTTTTCATAACCCCTTTTACATATGCTTGTACCAAAAACAGGAGTATGTATCATTTGCAGCTACAGAAAACTCAGGCAAAATCGCTACCAATTCCATCCAGAAACTTCTGCGGATTGTAGTAGTGCTTCATCATCTCCATTAGGCCCGTCATGACATGTTTGCTCTTCTAGTCACATGTTCCTGCGGATTTTACCACATAGGCCTTTTGAGGAGATTTATTACATGTGTGGTAGGATACGACTTTGGTGTTTCCGACTAGCTGTCAGCTTCCACACTGTAATAGATTAATGTGACACACAGAAGTCTTTTCTTTAGCAGTACAATATATGCGTCAAAAAAAAAATGATTATATTTGGCCCATAGTAATAATAAATAACATTGAAGGTCCAGATTTTCATAGTTTTTTCAGCCATTTTGAATCCCCTCATTATGTTCTTCAGTTGTAGGTCCTCTTCTCTTTTCCCTCTATACTACCCATTGGACAAGCCATCAACAGATTTGGTTTCCAGTATCATCTTTATGCTGATGATACCCAGCTCTATACTTCTACATGTAACTTCACCCCTGCCTTACTCCAAAAACCAGTGATTTGTCTCTATGCTGTCTATAACATCATGTCTCTCTTTTTACAATTTTATCTTTCTAAGACTGAACCTCTTGTCTTTCCACCATCTACTAACCGGTGTCTATCCCAACCTCTTGCCAAATTGGTCCCTGTCTCCAATGGGGCTCACAATCTAATCAGCCTACCAGTATGTTTTGGAGTGTGGGAGGAAACCAGGGGACCCAGAGGAAACCCCCACAAACACGGAGAGAACATACAAACTCTTTGTAGATGTTGACCCACCCTGGGTCCCCAGCTCTGCAAGGCTGTAATTCTAACCACTAAGCCTCCGTGCTGCCATACCTCAGAAACATCTCTAAAATCAGCTCATTTCTTACAATTGAAACTTCTAAAATGATAATTGTTGTGGTGATTCACTCACTTCTAGACTAATTGGTCTTCTATTTACTATTTACTATTTTCCCTTGCAGCGCTGGGGACCTGGGATAAAGTCCCAGGGTCAAGATCTGCAAAGAGTTTGTATGTTCTCTCTATATTTGCGTGGGTTTCTTAGATTGTAAAGAAATTATTATTACTATTATTAATTCAGCAGCCAGGCTTGTCTTTCAGACCATATTGCTACACGGATGCCTCCTGCCTCTGCATTGGTTGCCAGTCTCCTTCCAAATACAGCTTAAAATAACTCTCTGCAAATTGCATACGTCATAAACTTCTTTTTCACCTTAATGCACCTATGCAAAGTTATAAGAAATCAAGCTTACTACACATGGGGATGGAACGGGGATGTAAGTAATCATCATCTACCGTCAAATAATTTAAATGTAGATGTCCTTTAAAAAATGCAGTAAATACAGAATTTAATTCTACAGATCTGTAATTTTTTCAAATTCATAATTTTACAATTATATAATCTACTAAAAAATAAGATCACACATTTATACTATAATAATGCTGTTACAAATATGTTTGTATTTGTGGAGAGAATAAGGGTACTTATTCTATGAGGATCAAGTCTTCTATTTGTCTATAGTTTATGAATATTGTGCCCGTACATTTATTTTTCAGTTATGTTTTATGAATTATTCAATTTGCTGTAACCAATACAGGCAGTCCCCGGGTTACATACAAGATAGGGACTGTAGGTTTGTTCTTAAGTTGAATTTGTATGTAAGTCGAAACTGTATATTTTATCATTGTAGTTCCCGACAATTTTTTTTTTGCCCCAGTGACAATTGGAGTTTAATTTTTTTGCTGTTTAAATAGGACCAAGATTATCAATAAAGCTCATTGCAGACTTTAAGCTGATTATTGCAATCTGGGACTATTTTAAAGCATCCAGAGAGCTTCACCAGAGGTCACAGTGGGCAGAGGGGTCTGTCTGTAACTATGGGTTGTCTGTAAGTCGGGTGTCCTTAAGTAGGGGACCGCCTGTATATTTACAGAGTAAACTATGCACCAGCTTGTCTTACTAAACTATAGAGATGATTTGTTATTATTGGTTTATCAGCAACTGAGTGAGAAAAAAACATTCTCTGACATTTTATTTGGCCTAAAATTAGTACTTGGTCGTTCAAAAACATGAAATTCCTCGAGCCAAACAGTCAATTTCTTCTCTACTTTAGCTACTCATGGAACTACAAGCACATGTCATTCTGCTGTAGAATTTGATAATAGAAAAAATTAGAATTCATAGGAAATCAATGACTGCAAGAAACCCATGTTCTTAGCAATATTATTCTACATTTAGGTACTCATAAGACAAACTTTTAAGAAAGAACACTCTACTATAAACCTGATTTTACAAAAGACATAATTTATTACAAAAGAGCAAATAAAATTTAATTATTTAAACTCTAGCAACTATCCCTTATTATGACTTATTTTGTAAAAAATATTATAAATATAGCAAAATGATAAACGATAGTACAGGCAGTCCCCGGGTTACATACAAGTTAGGGTCTGTAGGTTTGTTCTTAAGTTGAATTTCTATGTAAGTCGGAACTGTATATTTTATCATTGTAATTCCAGCAAAAAATTTTTTTGGTCTCTGTGACAATTGGATTTTAAAAATGTTGGGTTGTTATAAGAATCAAGATTAACAATAAAGCTTCATTACAGACACCTGTGATAACTGTTACAGCTGTTTATTGTAGCCTAGGACTAAAGTACAATAAATTACCAATATCCAGAGGTCCGTTTGTAACTAGGGGTCGTATGTAAGTCGAGTGTTCTTAAGTAGGGGACCGCCTGTAATGAACTAATAATCCACAAGAAACTAAGACAAACTAAGGGCAACAGATAATATAAAATAAAATAGCTATTTATCTTTTGTCTGCTAATTTTTGTCTGGCTTTTTTTCTAGGTACCAAAATCGACTATGCCCTCATATGAAATATATCAATACATCTCTAAATAATATAGAATCAGCAATACGAAGAACAAAGAGCTAGAAAAGTTTTTTGAAAAATTATACATATATTTTATTAGTGTTCAAAATAATACACATATACATATACAGCTCCCAAAAAGAGAGTTTAAGAATTTACAAAATACCAGGGGAACAAGGTGTCCCAGATGGAAATGGGACCACACAGAGTACCAAAACGGCCCCCCCTCCTTCCCATGCCCCAAAAAGATAAAAGCGTGCCAAAATATAAATAGTAGTTGTAACTAAGCCCAGCAATAGGGCCACAGAAATAAAGGAGGGTAGACAACACAACAAATACAGCCAATTCAATAAACCGGAGGTACCAAAGTTTTTAGCTTTGCGTGTTGCACTTACCCGCAGGCATAGTAAAGGCAGGCAGGGGGCAGTCAGAGGCAAGGCCGAGCAGGTACACCCCGATGTGCATTTGGCAGATGCTTCATCAGGAGGTAAAGTGTGTATGTTGTGTTCATCCATATATACATCTAACCGGCGTATCTGCTTAAAGACGCGCCCACCATGTGACTGTCCGTCCACTGAAGTTGCGCACCGGATATACGTCATCATGGTGCGCCTGGCCCGATCACATGATCGGGTCAGCGCTGCCATGGAGACGCGTCCCATCATTGTGCACTCCCCCATGGGCCGATGTGGCGCAAGCGCCTAGGCGCGTCAACAGGACGCCGTAATTCATATCTACAGGTACATATAGGTTGAAAATTATACAATGAAAAACAAAAAATTTAAAATAAAGACCAAATGCCTGTCAGTATCAAACATGGAAAGAGTTTGAGAAAAGGTGGAAAGATTAGCCCGTATGCATTGTTACATACACTGCGGTATACATCGCACAGATCCGCATTTTTTAAGATCCTATTCCCCCAAACATATGTATAATGGATCGATGAATGGACCAACATATTGTATACATAATAAATGGATAGATAAATAAATATATACATAATAAATAAATAGACAAATGCGTGCATGTATATATACCGAGGCACCCTTGGGGTCATATAAAATTCATACCTCTATCAAAGTGGTCTCAATCTACATAGCCTACATGACAACGCACATCCCAGATATCCTAAAATATGTCCAATAAAAGTGCCTACATTATATTGTGACATCACAAGTGAAAATAGTGATTAGTGCAAAAAAGTACCAAATAAAGTGCAAATTAAGGACCGGGCCCTTTCCCGTTTTTTCATTTCCATTTTTCACTCCCCACCTTCAAAAATCTATAACTTTTTTATTTTTACACATAAAAAGCTATGTGACGGCTCGTTTTTTGTGTAACAAATTGCACTTCATAGTGAATGCATTGAATATTCCATGCCATGTACTGGGAAGCAGGAAAAAATTCCAAATGCAGTGAAAATGGTGAAAAAACGCATTTGTGTCATATTCTTGTGGGCTTGGATATTACGGCTTTCACTTCAAGCCACAAATGACACATCTAATTTATTCTTTGGGTCAGTACGATTACAGGGATACCAAATTTGTATAGGTTTTATAATATTTTCATACATTTACAACGAAGTATTCGTCCGAGCAACGAGCAGTTTCGAGTACGCTAATGCAATATGAAATACCATATTTTTGTTAACAGTGAAATAGAGAATGTTTTATTTTGTTATCATGAGTATATTTAAGAAACTTGTCTATGTGGGACTACCCATTTAATGACATCATAAGCCTCTTTTCACAAAAACATATAAAAGATATTGTAATGTTGGAATTGAAAACTGAACACAAAAAAAAGAAAATGGCTGTGTCATGTAAGAGTTAGATTGTATTAAAAAGGTGTTAGTAAACCAGTGCTGAGACTGGCACAGAATTGAGGCATCCATGTAGCATCTGAATTGAAAATGAGTCTGTTGCATTAAGGATATTTTGTAGAGGAGCGAGATGTAAGTGTAATACCAATTTAGAGGAGTGTGAATCAGAACAACAATTCACATTATAGAGGTTTCCATGAACAGGAAAGGGCAGGTCCTGGGTATAGTTTTGGGGTATATGCAGCATGAGCTACAGTACTGTATAGAATCATTCATGTTAGAGTAAATACCTTCATGGTAATAACATGAATATAATTTTCCTAAAATATTGCGACTTCTCATAGCCATTTAATAGTCATTCATTATCTTCATTTGGACATAAGCCAAAGGAATTCCTATTGAAATGGAAAACTGTCAAAATTCTAATAAGTGCAGTGCTTTTTTTAAAGAATGTTTTCTGATCTCACATCTTTAATATTAGACATGCATTAGATAATTTCTTCTAGGGCTAATCAGGCTTGAGATTCTCTGTATCTACAGTGAATAATGTCACTAGTACAATTTAGAAAGAGTAATTTTACTTAAAATGACTTGGTTTTTTTAAATGTATTTGGCAGAGATAAAACTGCTGCAGAATTAAACAAGAAGTGCAGGACTACAAAGAGCCATTTCAGGTTACCAAGGAACTGTTTAACTTTTCTTTTCTGGAACATTAACCCCTTCCCGCCACAGCCCTTTTTCGTTTTTGCGTTTTCATTTATCACTTCCCACATTCAAAAATGTGTAACTTTTTTTATTTTTCCATGATGGCTTATTTTCTGTGTAACAAATTACACTTCAAAATGGTGGTATTCAATATTGCATGCCGTGTACTGGGAAGAATTTCAAATGCAGTGAAATTGGTAAAAAAAACGCATTTGTGCCGTATTTTTGTGGGCTTGGATTTTACGGATTTCACTATGCGCCCTAAATGACATGTCTACTTTATTCTTTGGATTAGTACGATTATGGGGATAACAAATTTATATAGGTTTTATAATGTTTTCATACATTTAAAAAAATTAAAACCTCCTGTACAAACATTTTTTGGGGGTATTTTGCCATCTTCTGGCACCAATAACTTTTTCATACTTTGGTGTATGAAGCTGTGGGTGGTGCCAATTTTTGCAGATTTTGATAAAATTTAAAATGTTATCATTTTTAGGACTGTATGACCTTTTGATCACTTTTTATAGATTTTTTAATTTTTTTTAAAATGGAAAAAAGTGCCATTTTTTACTTTGGGCTCGATTTTCCGTTACGGGGTTAAACACAGTGAAAAAACTTTATCATATTTTGATAGATCTGGCATTTTCCTAATATTTTTATGATTTTTATTTATATTTATATCAGTTCTAGGGAAAGGGGGGTGATTTGAATTTTTAGGTTTTTTATTATAATTTTTTTTTACTTTTTTTTATTTTTATTTTTACTATTTTTCAGACTCCCTAGGGTACTTTAACCCTAGGGTGTCTGTACGATCCTATCATATACTGCCATACTACAGTATGGCAGTATATGTGTATTTTACGACTCATACATTACAATGTGCTGATAGCACAGTGTAATGAATGGGTTAACCCGAAGTAGCTTCAGGTCTTCGTGAGACCCGAAGCTACTATGGATACGGATTGCCTCTCCCCGATGACGTCACGGGGAGTGACGATCCTCAGAAAGATGGCGGCGCCGCCATCTTTTTGAAGCCTCTGTCAGCTTTGCCGGCGGCGATCAGCCCGAAAACACCCGCGATCGGTGTTACCGGTAAGCCTTTGCTGCAATATGCAACAAAGACTTACCGGCTATGGTGAGGGACCCGACATGTGACGTACTATTACATCACATATCGGTAAGGGGTTAAAAGTACTTTCCATTATTTATAGTTTTTTCAACATACTGTAAAATAATACAGTATTGTTACAGGGGATCTAAATGGCAATTTAAAGCACTGTTCACATTCTAATTCTGAATGGTTTAGTCCAATATGTATAACATGACAAATGTATTACCATATTTTTTGGACTCTAAGGTGCACAAAAAATTCTTTGATTTTCTCAGAAATCAAAGGTGCGCCTTATAGTCCAGTGCACCTTATATATCAACCATACTTACAGACAACAGCTGCCTTGAACTGTGCACAGGTCTGTCCCCTGCTGGTCATTCATCCTTATAATCAAGTGCGCCTTACAATCCAGTGCGCCTTATGTATGAACCTAGATGTTGTAGCAGGCATTTATTAATGGTGCATCACATATAGTCTCTGCATGAGTTGTATGAAAGTCTCCAACTTCTGGATCTGAAGAAAAGTATGATGCATCCTAGAAACATGTCTTCATTTAATGTCTTAAGAACACTAAATACCAGCATATCTTCTTATACTTGACATCCTACAAGTCAGTTTTTCTCACAATTGCTCTTAGAGGAAATCTACCATCAAAATCCAGCATGATAAATCATCAGGGACACTTACTTATAGATCCAACTGTGCTTGTAAATTCCCAGTGTGGGGGAGAGAGTGCTCTTGCAAGTGTTACAACAGCCTGTGAACTCAGAGGGGCTTTGGTAACCCTTCTAAAACCCTTCTGGCTCATTAGCATATTCAAAGTTGATATTTAGAAGAAGAAGGCCATGGATAACAAATATAAGAATTCCATAGTCACATTTGCTCAGTCATGATTAGTGCCCCCTGGTTTAATCCATGCTTCATTTTGAAGTATGGTAGATGTCCTTTAACAACATCTAGATGGCAGAAAATACCCTTGTAGCCAAAATACCGTGGCCTAACCAAAATACACGTGGGCTTGGGCCTAACCGCGATGCAGAGGCAGACGTCCATAGACAAAGCTCCGTGCCCGGCCGAGCAAAAAAGGGCAAAAGAACCTCTACATGGGAAATTAGGCCCAGAAGCATCAAGACGCTCAGGGACCAGGCACCGCAATTAGGACGCCGACATTCAACTTTTACTCACCCCTGCAAAGCCATACATCCTCCTCAACAGGTAGTCCCGCGATCCCTCTCACTAGCGCGCCGCCATCTTGCGCCATCACGTGTGCCTCAGCAAGAACCCCAGCCACCTCTCGCAACAAGGCAGAAAGGAAGATCTCCCGAGTCACGGGGAAGAACGACGCCGGAGGTTGACACTACCCCACGCTCCATCCAGAAGCAGCGAGACCCCTCTCCTGAACGGCAATAAGGGACAGACACGAACCTCTTCAGGAACCGAGGTAAACGTTCCTCCCGGCATACAGCAGCCAGTCGCCAGCACACTGCCTCAAGCTTCTCTTCTGCTGGCCTCTCCTCTGATAGCGTCCCTACAAAGTTGAGCTTCCTTCTCAGACCCTGTACAACCTCTATATCAGCCAGCCTCCAGATACCACAAGCTTCCAGCCAGAAACAACAAGGGCCCATACCATACAACAGGAGATCTTTTACACAATGGCTCCCCCACTCAGATCCCCTCCAACAACCACATCACAAACCTCCTAGCAACACCAAAAAAGGGTCTAGGGAGAGAGTGCTTCACTACGAGTCCCCCCACAAAACGCCCCCTTTTAAATAAAGGAAGGAAAACATCAAACAGGGTGCAGCAACAAATCATTGTGAAACCGAAGAGGGAGCTAGTGGGGCTTTAACCTACCTTGCCTACTCCAGAAGCAGCGGCACGCGCATTTACAGGGACACCAGAACTACAAGCCCTCTTGGCTCTCCTACCTTCTAAGGGGGACATGGACACACTAGCACTTGACTTAAGGTCTTGGCACCAAGATCTCCAGAGTCCAAGTGGAAGTCAATGCTATACAAGAAAAAGTAAGTCTCTTGAAGTGTTTAGGGCAGAGACTGACTGCTGCCTATGCAGAATCAGAGAGAAAGCAACTCACAGTCCACTCAATTGAGACACTGATGTCCCCAATTAGATGGTCTGGAGAATAGTAATCGACGAAACAATATACGAATCAAAGGCCTACCAGAGGCGACACACCCCTCTGACCTCATTCCAACCCTCACAGGTATATTCAACATTTTACTAAACCGTCCGGCAGATACCTGTATCGAAATTGCCCGTGCTACATAGGGCGCTCCGGGCCGGCCAGCTCAGTCCAGACCGCGGATGTAATCTGCCAGGATACATTTCTACTCTATCGAAGAACAGATGATGCAGAAAGCAAGTAGAAAAAGGAGACCTGGACTTTGATGGAGCTCGGATAGCCCTGTTCCCATGATCTCTACGACGCACTAGCTTCGACAGAGACCGCACTCCGGACCTCTTCTACAAGTATTACAGAAAAGAAATAACCTATAGATGGGGGTTCCCCTTTGTCACTCCATGCACGTCTCCTCTAGAGGCCAACGTCACAGAGTTCACAGCTAAGACTTACCATCTTTCTACGTGCTTTAGCCCTCCCTCAATGACTCCTCCCAGACTGGAGTCGCCTACAGCTGACCGCCACTCTCCACAACTCTACAAACCCCTCTGCTTCAGCTCCTGGAAGTATCCTTAGACTGGGAGTCACCTCCCCTACAACGCCAAGAAACAGGGGTCTCTTGGATCCGACTAGACCAAAAACTGAGCGCCTCTACGGCTTATCTTAGAAGTATTGACACTCTAAACCGCTGATCCTTTAATAGTCTCTTAATGAAACAATGGTCAAAAGTCTTTTCACTGTTCCGAATATTCTCAATGTTATGATTGTGAAATAGCCAACCAACCACGATATTCTGAGCCCTCTGCGACCCTCTCCTCTGACCACGATATCGTAGGGCGTATCTCTCACCAATACTCTTACCCAGCAGGGGTGAGGGGGCCGCAGACGAAAAGAGACTGCTATCTACTTTGGCTATCCTCCTTCTATTCATCATACATGCCCCAACATTTATATTTTTCCAATTCCGCACTCTCAAGGCCACTACGGAATGTTACTTTGTCTGAATCTACAAATTACAATCAGTGATTTAAAAATGCTATCTTTTATTAGTCAATTTAAACAGAAAGGGTAAAGCTCAGAGAGTCTTATTGGTGTGAACTTTGGGCCTCTGCATGCACGGAAGGTCAGTCTGAAAAAAAAGAATTGATCGTATGAAGATAAGTAATGGTGACCTCGTTATGTATAGTAGTGTAATGTATAGCATCAAGGGCTCACCTGTTTTTGTTATCCGTGCAACTCGAGGATCAAAGGTAGGGAAACTCTATCAGCCTACTGGAGAAAATCCCCAGAATGTTCACCTAACCTTTGTGACTGTCAAAAGTAGTCTTGCGGTGTTAGGTGAGAAGTGAATCAAGTACTTAAGAGTTTAGGAAAAGGTGACGGATAGATATTAGTCCTTATGCTCGTCTTACTGACCAAACTGTCATGTAAATCCCTATACACAGCCCTATTAGGTACATAGACTATTGCACCCTGATAACCTATAGCCTCGGGACTTGGTCCTATGCGAACAAAGCCCGACTGAACCGTCCTGTGCAATAACTGGGCCCCTATTAAGACCTATTCACAGGTAATTCAGTATTTTTTGAAGCCTATGGGCTCATCATACTTTCATAAATGAGGGTAAAACTAGTGTCATAGAGTTAGAAGAGAACCCCCCAATCCCGACAAGGCTTTTTGTTTCGCCCTATTGGGCTCATCAGGGGAACGTTGGGTTCTTCAGTAAACGCCCGATTAAAGACAGTGAATAGTTGTCATGTTATCCCTAGTGGTATGTAGTCCACCTGGACTTGTGGCCTTTACAAATGTATAGGTTCAATGTGGAAAAAAGGTCTTACCTTAATGCCGTAGGGTACCAAGGAGTAGAATCAGCCAGGTATGCTGCAGCCGTAAGACAAGTTGAAACTCCTGTGACAGCCGTCTCAACCAGTGGGTTGTACTGACTGTGACTGTGCAGGGGTTTAAAAAGGGCGCGCTACGGCATAGAGAAACGCCCACTAGTCCCCCGTGCCACCCCCTCAGCGTCAGCCAATCATGTGGTTGCCGAGGCTGGGAGGCGGGCGACACGGGCGCACGCGCAGTGTGCGCCGGAAAGGGAGAGCTCCGGCGCAGAGTCGGTACTGAGACGCGACTCGCGCTGCGCCCACCCGCCTGATGATGTCACGGGGAGCGGCGATCCTCGGAAAGATGGCGGCGCCCATGCGCCGCCATCTGTTTGAAGCCGCCGGCAGCTTTGCCGGCAGCAATCAGCAAGAAAACACCCGCAATCGGTGCCGGCACCAATCGCGGGTGTTACAGGTTAGCCTTTGCTGCAATTTGCAGCAGAGACTGACCGGCTATGGAGAGGGTTCGGCCCGCGAGCCCTCTCCATGCATCGGAACGCGACCGCTGCCGTGAATACAGCGACCGCGAACAGGTTAATGGTCCAAACATGTTTATGTAAATAGTAAGAGTAAAGTGACCGTGCAACATGTATATTTACACAATAAGAATAAAGTGACCGTGCATAAGAAAAAGAGTTAATTAGGCTGGCATAGCCGCATATAATATAAAGATTATCAAAATACAAAGCTAAAACAAGAGGCAAGACAATAGTCATGAATGTATATATATAATTATATATATATATATATATATATATATATATGTATACTGTAAAGTGCACGTGCTTGAAACTGTGTGACTGGGTGCAACATAACCATCGTACCCACATATTACAACCCGTAGGGATGGTTACTACCTAAAAAAACACTAACACAAAGTCAAACCATCACATATCGGGGGATACTTATCAGGACCCTCCTGCGCCCGCCTTGGGCGGAAGGGGCGTGAAGGGGGGGGCGCGGCCCGCCTGCCTACGTCGGGGGGTCGCGGCGACGGGAGTGGGGCGCGGCGCGGGGCGTTACTTCCCGCGCTGTCAACTACATTATAAAGAAGGTTTACAGCTAGACCCTGTCTATCCACATACTATGGTCCACGGTGGGTTACCCTTATGTTGTTCTCGCGGAAGTGTCCTAGGGACAGTTTGGCAGTTTTAAATCTCTTTCAAATGTGACCCAAATTATTGCATCATGCCTCTTACTGCCTCTGTAGTGCGCCCGAACATGTTCAAGAACCCGTACCTTTAGGGGTCTGGTTGTCATGCCAACGTATAGCTTCCCGAAGGTGCAGCGCAGACAGTAGACCACCGACTCCGTATTGCAGTTGATATGATACATATGATAATTTTATATTCCTTCTCTGCGCAGGAGTTTGTGAATCTCCGTGTGCGCTCCATATATTTTCAGGCCTTGCATTTGCCACAGCAATATGACCCCCATGTTGGACCACTCCTCCAAAGCGAGGTCTTCTCTATATAGGGAACATAATGGCTCCGCACCAACATATCTCGTAGATTACGTGATCTGCGCCAAGTAATAGACGGATTCATCGTGAGGCACTGTGATAGATCTTTATCTGTCAATAGGATGGACCAATAATCCATAATATAATAATATAATATAATAATATAATAATATAATAATATCGATAATCTCCCTGAACCCCCTCCATTGAGAGTTGAAATCAGTGATCAATCTTACTGTTTCTGTTACGTTTTTCTTCTTTGGTCTACTCACCAAGAGGGAACCACGAGTTTCCCTTTTGGCACGATTATATCCTTGTTGGATTGTAGCTTCCCTGTAGCCTCTGTCCCAGAATCGTTTGGACAAGTTACTGGCCTGTTTTTCGAAAAAATTGGTCACTGGAGCAGATACGTCTCATTCTTAGGATCTGACCCACCGGGATGGCTTTTTTTGGACTGTGGATAGTGGGAGGAAGATGCATGGAGGAGAGAATTAACGGATGTCTCTTTTCGAAAAACATCGGTAGTAACAAAACCTTCTGTGTTTTTTCCAATAAGGATGTCCAGAAACTCTATCTGATCCTGACTGTACTTCCAGGTGAGTTTAATGTTCTGTTAGTTGACGTTCTGTGAGTTGAGGCCCTGCAGAAATAAATCCAAGTCAGTGGCAGAGCCCTGCCAAATGAATAGTATGTCATCTATATACCTTGACCACGAGATGACGGCGTCGTAACCTGGGGTGTTATCAACGACTTCTCTCTCCCACAGCCCCAGGAAAAAGTTGGCATAAGAGGGCGCACAAGTCGCCCCCATAGCCGTTCCCTGGAGCTGTAGGAAAAATTGGTCGCGAAAAATGAAAAAAATATGTTTTAAAACAAAATCCAAAAGGAGCATAATGTACTCAACCAGGTCTGGGTCTGAATTAGACATTTCCAGAAAATATTTGGACGCCCGCATCCCGTGGTCATGGCATATAGATGTGTACAGGGCCTCCTCCCGTTGGTCGAATGGGTGTTGTATCAGATTGTGTAAGCGTCCGCCAAGCGTCACACACTGTAACCCACCTCTGGTTAACTGCCCCCGTGCCAGACGCGCAGAACATCCGTGGGGTCTTTTATTTACAAAGGAGTGTGATGAATCTGCGGTACTAGATACCAAGCCTCGGTGTAGGTGGTAAATCCACTGTGACAGGGCCTGTCTATGTTTGGTCCAATCAATCTGTTGGTTCTCACTCCCATCTGCAACAATAGGTCCCCTTGTTGTCTTTCTAAAATTTAGCACGGGGTTTAGGAATGGGTAACGTCGCTGGAAACACAATGGTGACAATTGATTTCAATAGGCCTCCCCTCGTACATGGCTCCTTGGCAAGCATAACATTGGGCCCCTTGTTCGGGCAGGTTTTGATAACACGCCCCGCGTGGTGGCCGTTTTGGCTAGCTCCTAATTGTCTATCCTTTGTGCTGGGGTGACATTAGCCTCTACGAGTCTTTTCGATGGGCCAATCTCAGATCCCGGTCTTTGACTACTTTGGTTTGAATATCCTTCACTCAACGGGCACAGAGTAAAGGGGACATGTGTTCGTACGTGGTGCGATAAAGGGTGCACTGCATGGACGGTTGGGCTTTGTGTGTCTTCCCTTTCTCCTCTTTTCTGCTGTCCCTTCGTACAGAGGCCTCGAGTATGGAGAAGGCTGCTGCTTGCTTGCATCCTGCTCATTGTATCTAAAAAAGAAACCGGCGCCGGTCTGTTGGGTTGTTGGAGAAAACTGTGGTTTTTCACAATGAGTTGAAGCCTGTGTTGCGCTGCAGAGATTTCGACAGTCCTTCACTTAGGCTGTGGAATGCTGGTGTAGCTCTAATCTTGGCCACTGTGTGGCACGCAAAAGAGAGCCCCTGTTGTAATCACATCCTCTCCCCTGGTTCTTATGGTTGTTAAATAAGGGATATGAGCATGATCTAATTTACCTGGCTTTATTGGTGTTCTCGTTTGGCGTTTGTGCGTCCCATGGTGGACTGGCCCCGTCCTGGTGTTTCTTCTTTTATACGCGGTTGTTAGACGCCTTTTTGGGCCTAGTATAGGTGACTGATTTTTTAAGGGGTCATTCACGCACAGAACATAATGGTTCCCCCCAGTGACAATCTTGTGTTGTAGCCCGCACATGTGATTCTCCCCACAGCTGGGCTGCCTGTGGTGGGCTGGTGATGCCCTGGGGCCGGTGGACCAGCGAAATATAACATCTTATATATCTGTCGTGGAGTCTTTCGTTTACTGCCACTTGTGCTGACTGTGTTGCCTTGCTGGGGGCTACTACTCTTGGGGCCTGGGATACTAACTGTCGCCGGCCCTCGACTTCGTCATGTGTACCTTTGTATGCCTGCCTGATTGCACCTCTGGTTCTACTGGGTTACAATGTTGCGCTGAGAGGTAATACATCTGCTAGTCTGTTGGTTGCAATTTTTTGAGCAGGGTCAGACTTTTGATGCCTTTTCTAATGGGTGGCCATTGCACCTTCAAAAATTTAGAATCCTTATGTCCACTTGTTCCGACATCTATAGTCGATATGTCACACAACACTATCCTGCACTAAGTTGTACTTATAGTGGCGAGAAACCAGGACGCTAAGATGCTATATGACTATCGTGACTGACCGTGCTAACCTTGTACTGCCCACAGGCTGGGGGCCACTTTCCTATACGGTACAAAGTCATTGTGAGGGTGTTAGCTCCCTGGAAGGATATAATGATACAGATTCATGGGGCTAGTCAGTGCTGTGGCGTTCTCACTCATTGTGGGGTTTCTTTGTCACTTAAAGTTTCCCTACCCTTGCATAATAATGCAGCAGCACTCGTTGGTGTACAAATTGGAGCCCTCCCTTCACGCTCCTGGCCTTAGGCTCTACTGCGCAGATAATAAGGTTGGGTTGTGATGAAGAGGGCCTCACGGGGTTAGTCCTCTTCATACAACGTTTGGGTGGTTTTTGGCAGTTTTGCAATCACAACCCCCCACCTTCGTCATTGATAACCGCCTGGCCGCCATCATTATTACACCCCGGGGCCCTGGCGCCCTTGGGCCGAGGAGCGTCATCGGGGGCGTGCGGCGATCGTGTTGCCATGGTAGTGCTGCTGCGGGTCATTCTTTTGACACGATGCTAACTGAATTCTGCTGCAATTCGTTGTACAATGAGCCTGAGTGCGTCCTTGTAACGAATGACCTTCACACAACTGCCATTAGTATTGGCAATATCCGTGAAGTATGGCAGTATATGTAATCGAGCGTAGTCTGACCATGCTGCGGTTTAATGTACCTCTGAGATGGTCTGAAGAAATCGTGGGGAAAAAGAACAAAATATTAAAATTCAAACACAATCAGACGCCCCTTGTTCTTCCTACATAACTGATGTCAACATAATAGCCCGTAAAATCACAATGACATCTGTGGTTCTGCGCCAGCATCCCCAAATTTCCCGACCTGTCTGTCCGCAAAATCATAAAACGGTTTACGGCCGGCGGTGATCTACGAGACGGGAATGGCGGCCCACATGTCCGAATGCGACGTTTACACAACCTGTTACATCACATAGAAAATTGAAATAGCGCCACATAATGATCAAAATCGTGCAGTGCGTAGACGCTGGGACCGTACAAAGGGTCTTTGTTTGCAATGAAACGCCGGCTGCATGTCGCGAATGGATGAACCGCTCTGTTCTCCCGGTCGGTTAGTCAACCAGCTCGGTCTCCCAAAGTATCTGGATACGAAGGGGGTTATTAGCTTCAGTAAATGAAACAAAACAAGGGTTTTTCTTTGTGTTGTGTTACACAGTCGCTAAAGATTGTTTGTAAGAATGTAAGTAAAACACTTGAGTATAGTATGTGTGGCGTGTATCACCTGCCGCGATTCCTCGCTACGACCGAACCCAACGAAGTCAGGTCAGCGCATGGTTATTTGGATCGCAGAGTGGGTAAGAGTCGAGAAAAACTGAGCACCAAAACTGTGAGCGCAATTTGGTCTTTTTTTAATTTTTTCCCACTACCTTGGATTTTTGTCTCGCTTGCTTCGCATGGTACACTGCAGTTAGTGGTGTGGTTCTCGGTGGGGGGCGGTCGGATAAATACATTTGTGGCAGAGGGTAAAATTTTGTGTTTACGCACAACATAACGCATCACACAGGTGTCCTGTACACGTATAAAATGTGAAATGTTATGGATTTTTGAAGTTGAGAGCGAAACCCAGCGGAAAAAACCTGCGTCTGCTGAAGGGTGATATTTCTTCGCCACTATGGTCCTACCAACTGGTGATCCTTATCTTCTGGGGCGGCTCTGCTCTTCCTCCTTTTCTGGCTGGATTACGGTTTTTCAAGTGGTCCTTAACCCCATACTGTAGCGACAATAAGACGTGATCTGTAGCGTTTTTGCGCATGGGGTAGTATGAAGAGGGTTCACCACAGTGCTTGAGACCTCTTTCGATACACGCCGGGTTCTTGCTTCACAATGAAGCAAGCCCGTCTCTACCATCGGTGACCGCGCGATCGGTGGGTGGCTTCGCTACCGATCGCGGGTGTTAACCGCTTTCAGCACCGCCGGGCAGCCGTTGAGGTCATCGGGGAGCGGCGACCTCTGTCTTCTCATTGCGCCCGGATCACACAATGATCCGAGGCCATCATGTTTTAGGCCATCTACTTGTCACGCATGTGCAGGTCTGGCACATTGCAATAGTATTTTTGCAATAGCATGCCCCATATAGCTGGCCATACTGTTTATGGCATGTATATGTAGATACAATCAGACACCCTAGGGTGAAAGTACCCTAGGGAGTCTGAACATAGTAAAAAAATGTAACTTTACAAAATACAAAATAAAAATTATATTAACAAAACCAAAAAATTCAAATCACCTCACCCCTTTTCCCTATAAGCTGATATAATTAAATACAAACAGTAAATCATAAACACATTAGGTATCGCCGCGTCCGAAAATGCCCGATCTCAAATCAAAATCTAATAAATGTTTTTTCAACTGCTTTAAACCCCTAACGGAAAATAGTGCCCAGTCTCAAATGGCATTGTTCTTTTTTGTTCATTTTTTGAAAATATAAAATTCCAATAAAAAGTGATCAAAAGTTGTGTTCAAAGGTCTAAACGAAAAGCATTGAAAACCATCATCAATAGGAGTCTCATGAGAAATGACCACTTGCTGACCACGCACAGCTCCATACACCAAAAGTATCAAAAAGTTATTAGCGCAAGAGAACGCAAAATGAGAGAATGTTTTTTTTTGTAGCAGGTGTGGGTTTTTGAATTTTTTTAATGTAATGAACATTATGATAAACCTATACACGTTTGGTGTGTATCCCCTGCATCTGATCTGCGTAGTGACCCATGAAATAAATTGAGATATGGTCTTGTTGGAGCGCACAGTGGAAAGACTGCGTAAAATCCCTTCGCTCCACTGAAGATAACCCGTCGGCAAATTGGGGGATGGGGGGGGTCGGGCTGTTGGTGTGCGTTTTTTTCACTCAGTTGTTTCACTGCATTCCAGATGAGTTTTTTTCCGGTTCCGCCGCTCCTTGCCCGCTTGATCTATGGCATGGGACAATCTAAATGCCAATCTGGGATGTCACTCCTATGAATGGCAGATGTTGTTACGCAGAATTGACCAAAATTGTGCCCACGCCATCCACATCAGCTCTCTACATGGAAAAATAAAGAAAGTTATAGATTTGTTTGCGAAGTTGGGGGTGAAAAATAAAAACGCAAAAACGAAAAAAGTCCTGTGTCCTGTAAGGGTTAACACATGTGGGTGCAAAATAAGTTACCATATCTGTGACTCTCTCCTCACTCCTCTCCTTTCCTCTCCTCATTGTGGACGTGATTTACACCAGCAAGTAGAGAGGACGCATTTTCCTCGCATGATGATATAGTATCCAATACATATGTCTGACTATGAGATATTTCATACGTTTTGTTTATACTAATTGTGTCAGTTTTGGTGGCTTCGTGTTGTCTACAAGTATTGCTTGCTCCATAAAATAGGTACATACGCATCATGCTCTAGGTGTTGTTACTAGCATTTCCCAGTCGGTGTACTTTGATTATACCCTGTTACCCGCCTACTTTTAATACTCGTAGTCTGTACAGTGCTGGGGACGATGGGGCTATAGATGGACTTCTTTTCATTCATGTATGTGCTCCGTATGACTGGAGTTCCTCTGCTATACTTAGATGTTTGCTTTGTGTTCTTCATTTCTATCAAAATACGAAATCGTTACAGACATATAGATTTAGAAAGAAAATTCTTGTTTGATATTTGAGCACACAAATGGAAAATGTGAGGAAAAAGCTTGACCCATTACATGATTTACACTGGTAAACATAAACAACCATTGACCTATTTTCCAAGACACACTCACCTTTATATGCCAATGCTCTCAGTACATGGATTTTTATAATTAGCTTTCTTCTTCCACCTGTGCCCTGAATTAAATCACGCTGAAATAATGGAATCCTGTATGTTTTAGGCCAGTATTGAATTCAGGACCCCATGCATCCTGTGGATGCCCTGGCCACTTAGACCTGGGCTTAATGTAGGGGGTATCTGAGCAGGGGGTTTCATCGCTTTAACAGAGAATGCATTTGTGTCTGCCCAAGAAGTATTTTACTGACCATCTGTGCAACTTCTGCTTTGTTCCCTTATATTAACACATGCGGACTGGGAATCTGCGTCCATAATTGTTAGATTATCCAATTTAATACATGAAGTGTAGACTAGCGTATAATTCAATGTACAAAGCCTACATCATGTAGTATTCCTGTAACATCTGGTGAGGGATGATTGTAAGGGGCCTTGAGACAAAACAGCTATAATATCGGTGTCAAATGCTATCCTAATGTATTGGTAGAGTGTTGCGTGTTATATACTGATGCGGATCAATAGTGAGGTTCCTTGTGTAAGCCAAAACCATACAGCGGGGGGGAGAAGCTTAATTTGCTAAGGTTGTTAGTGGGGCTGGCAGGGATGGCCGTTTGGTGGGGGGGGGCAGGTGGCTGTGTTTTGCACCATTGGCCTGAGCTGGATAAAAGTAGAGCATGATGTGCTGGTGTGGATTTTGGCCTTTTGTGGGTCGGAATCATCGGAACGGGCCCAAAAAGGTTTGAAAAACACGCGCTCCATCAATGCGTTATTTAACTTTCAACAGAGTTTTATTGGCACAATGGAAGAAGAAGAATCGAATGTGAGCCGAGGCAAGAAAAAAGACCTTTGTGCTTTAGATCATCTTGGCTTGTTCATGGGAGGAAAGGGTGGGTGGCCGATTGTAGGGGCCGATACTTACTTGGTGTGATAGGCGGCTTTATTTAGTCCATCCTCCACTGGTGGGCTTACCATGGCAAGAGGTGCTGAGTTTTAACCTGGGTCCTAGAACACACCCTGCGCCGTGCGTATTAAAACAATGGGCGCAAGCGGGGGTGGGGTTACCTTTAGCTTTTTTTGTCTTTATAATCATTTTAACAAGACGAGGTAAAGAAGGAATTTATTTGGAACATGACGCAATGGTAGCTGTATATAGATTGCCTGTGTCCGCAAGGGTTTATCTGAGAAACTTTATGTGTCAGTTTCCGCCTGTAGCCGTGCTCGTTTATACTACTGGGTCCCGTCCCAGTTATGGTGAAAACATGGAAATGTCCAGGGGGGACTATACCTTAAAAACTACACATCAAAAATATTAATATAAGAAAGCTAAACATTAAACAAGTTGGAATAGTTTAGTAAAAATCCCAACTACACTGATGTAACCTGGGGACTGCGTGTGCGACCTGGGCTGGTGGTGTGGGGATCCTGGGGGAGTGTTGGAGTGGGCTGCCTCGGCTGCGTTATCTTTGGTCGGGTGAGCCACCCTGTAATTGGCCTTTATGTGGATTGGGCGTTGGCCTGCGTGATATCACCTGGCCATACGGTTGTGCCCCATTTTACCCCTCGCAACCAGTGATGGTAACTTATGAACCACTTAGAATCCATAAAGGACGCATTACAGGGCTAGGTTTCATTTAACATGGTCATTTTTTAGTGCATTGCATTTAGAATGAATAAATTATGACTCTAGGCGCCGTACCCATAGACATGCCTTTCTCTCCTCACCCAATTGTGTTGAAAACATTTTTTTAACCCCAAATTAAGGCTTAAGATGAAGAAAAATCCATGAACGCTTTTATTTTTAGAAACTAGTTCCTTTGTGTCTAGACAAAAAAGTGGCTTGCAAAAAATTGATTTAGCCCACAAAAACAGAATAGGTGTGGTCCTTAACTACTGATGTCCGCCAGTGATTTGTAAATATCTTTCCTGGTGGTCGCCAGCTGTCTGTTCCAACCTATGATTCACGCCTGTCTGTTGTGTAGAACCTACATGCATACTCATTTGCTTAAGTGAATAAAACGAGGAAATCGGTTGATGTTTTAGAGACAAATCCAACTTTGCTGTATGATTCCGGTTGAGACCATGCCGAAAAAGTTCGTAAGAATAGTGTTTCTGGTGCGTGAGGTCCCGTTTGCTCGTGGATACAAGATGTACTAGGCTTGTACACTTGAAAATCTGTGTTAATCTGGTTTACCCTACACTTGAGTACTCCTTGGGGGTTATTTTTGGTATTTCAACTACATAGCCATGCATTTTCCATTTTACCTGGCTTATATTGTTTGGGGAAATACTGGCTGTTTTGGTTTGTCCTTTAGGTTGTACACATCCATGCCTTGAACGCTCCTTCTATCTATATCAACCCGATTGTGGCAGAATAGGCTGGATTAATGGTGAGTTGGACTGGGCTTTGCTGTGTTCTGTACTTCGTGTAATGATTGAGGCCACACCGGGCTGCTCCTTGGCCTTTCACAGCCGTGCCCCCGCAGGCGTTAGCTAGCCGGACGTGGACATTTCCTGACCCAGTCCAGGTCCGCTGAAGGCATGTCTAGGACGTGTGCTATATAACATGATTGGCGCTACTCCCCTCGGACCTGGCTTGTGTTCATGGCTGATCTCTGTATCCTAGTGTTTTTTGTTGCGTTTTGTGCGATTCTGCTGTGGTCTGTGGACTTCTGCGGTGCTGCTTCCGGCTACTTTGCTTTTTGCATCACGTAGTGCTGTACCTTTGGCTGTTCGATCTTGGTGTTTTGACCTGTGTCTGTCCGACTCTGCTTGTTCGTGTCCTGTTTCCTTTTTGTTGTGCCCTCAATGGTGTTGTCCTTGTCCCAGTGGTATTCGCCACTTTTCCCTGCTCCCTGGGACTGTGTTTGATTTCTGTGGCACGCAGTGTGAACATGGTAATATGGCCATGTGTCTGCAGTATTCATCCTTTATGGGGCTGTGCCTTGTCTGCTCTACTATGAGAGCCATCCAGCAGCTTACCAGATGAAGTAAGTCTTTCTGGCCCGTCATGCTTGTAGGTTCACTCAAGTCAACCGTCAGTTTAGGTTCCTGATAGTGGCTTGTCAATGTATCTCTGTGTCGAGGGGTGGTTTACCCTCGCTTTAGGCAGTGGGCTCTATAGAGCCGCAGTGGTGAGGTCGCCACCTCGTTGCTTATGGTCTGACATCGAGGTCTGGTTTGGGATTGCGTGGTGTTGCTGGACAGGTACTGCACACTTATTCCGTAAAACCCCTTGTGTAGAAACCTCTGTTTTTGGACACCTTTTTATAACGTTCAATACATTTGACAATGAAATCTGATTTATTAAGTTATCATTTTGAATTTAAACACAAATATGGGTCTGTACTTGCCTGTTGAAAAAATCTGCTGGTCCATGTCCTCGTTCGATCAATCAACGTTTACTGCATACATTCTTTCTTTGTGGTCTCCTCTCCACATTTCTCGATCTCCCTCTATTTTGCTCGCCCAGTCTCGTCCCCACTGATTTTCCATTGTCCACAATAATTCCAGTATACATATTGACCATGTGGACGTTAGGGTTCTAACCGATTTTTATAAGTCTGGTTCTGCTGTGTACCCATGAGCATTGGTGGTTTTATGTAAGTTGTGTGTACAAACCATGTGCAATTAGGACGCTGTTTAACTAATAATGGCGTTGTTATTTAGTGGATTTGAGGATGTAAAACTGACTTTCAATTTATGCCATCGGGGAACGGGTCACATCTTCTCGGTAGGCAGGCTTCATTCAAAGTATTATATGGGGGACATATTTACAGGCCTCAAACTGTCCCCCATATACGTCCTTATCCGCACGAGGCGATTATGTTGCTGTAACTTGTCGGCACTGTCCTTCCCCATACACAGAAAAAAATTGGACATATGCCCCCCCCATTTTTATTTACGACGCCATACCCAATGCATTGTGATGCAGAGTGAGGGGCTCACTCCCTCTTTCTATCCATGGCACGGATGTATGCCCACAGAGCCGTAGTAAACTGCGGGCATACCTGTTGACATATAAGGTCGTGTAAATGCAGCCCTTATATACAAACAGTAATACTGAGGAGATATTTAGAAGCCTGAATTCTGTGTCCTGATTGTCTGGACTAGACTATTAGTGCTAGAGAGAGAGACGAGAGCTTGGAACTATAGGGAAATGAGGCAAAGCTGCTCTCGCCTCATACTCTCTCCGAGCTAGGAAGAAGCAAGCACAGATATAGGTTATAATTGGAATTCGTGTCAAAGGCTCTCTTTAAAAAAAAACCATTTTTGGACAGTTAACTTAATGGTTAAGCTTTAGTTGCTATGCTCCCTCCGAGTGCTGTGTCCCTACCCGTCCCTATAGGTACGGCAACGGAATACTTTCATTTTTTCTCCTCTAATGATGAAGAAATAACATCAAAACAGGGAAATCAGTTGTCTTTCCACATGTGCGACCAATGAAGCTTATGTACTTAACCCCTTTCTTACTGGGCAGCTTTCCAAATTAGGTTTTTCCCATTTTAATCCTTATTTCCACAAGCCCTATCTTTTTTCATTTTTTTCTTTTAACAGAGACATCTGGGGGCTATTTATCTGAAGGCATTTGAGCTTCCTATTGGCATTTTCTGTTTTGTTTAGTGGTACAGGGAAGCTGTAAAAAAAAGCTAGATTTTGCCAAAAACACACAGTTGCACTATGTTTCCTATTGCTATGTTTTTTTACAACTCTTACTGTTACCAAACACAGACCTCCCATTATTCTTACATCGTTTTGATGTAATTTATTAGTGTGTTTAACACTAATACGGTAATAAATATCAGTTTTTCCATATTGGGGCAGATTTACTTACCTGGTCCATTCGCATCCGCGGCGCGTTCTCTGCGGTGGATTCGGGCTTCCGGTTCCGGCGATTCACTAAGGCGGTTCCTCCGACGTCCCCCCGTGGCGCTGCGGCTCTTAAGTTCCCACGGAATGCACTCAATACAAACCCAGCCTATTCTAGTGAATGGCATTGCAAGCCCCTCAAACCTTTTTTTTTTTTAAATGCGTGGGGGCGGTTTTTCCTGATCCTTCGGGGTTTCGTTCTGCTGGGCCAACACACCCCACCCGCACCTATTTCCGTCACTGCATGCACAGCCCCGAGTCGCCACAAGCCGATCCTCGTGCGCCAAAAACCGGTGAATACGGGAAAATCGGCGCAAATCGGAAATATTCGGTTAACACGTCGGGAACACGTGAATCGGTCCCTTAGTAAATGACCCCCATTGTGTCTATAATAACTATGTTTATGCTTCAGTGTATGGCGCTTTGTATGTAACATTTTTTGGGGACTACCTGACATTTTCATTTCATTGATATCATTTTGGGGAACCACAACCTTCTGCTCATCTTTTTCTATTTAATTTTTATGGTTGCAAAACCGCAAAAAAAAAAGTGGCAATTTGTGGTTTCAGTGCCAGGAATATTGGTTTTTAAATTTTATGATCGACATGCGGATAACCCAGCATGGTTTTTTTTTGTTTTGTGTTACTTAATTTAATTGTTTCTGTCTAAGGAAATGGGGTGATTTTTAATTTTTCACCTTTTTTTATTTTTTTTTAAATATTTTCAAAACTAAAACAACATCTGTTATTTCATTCAGCTTTCTAGGGTTCATTACCCCCTATGGGTCTGATCGCTCATCACATTTACTGCATACACAACTGTATTGAATATTGTGAATATCCTTGTTTTCTATCTTACTTCCACATTGTCACATCCTCATGAATCACTCTTGTCGACACTGATTGGCCATTAAAGTGGTGACAAACCCGTAATTCAGTGAAAAATGATCCGTGCACCAAAGGGATCTTCTACCCATTAGATATAACTCAACATTTTCTGTTCGTCCAGCGATCAGATTTTCAGATTGGAAATCTCTAGAGGGATGGAGTGATTTTCAAACTGCAATCCATACTGGGCCAAGGTGACCTCAAGCACTGTAAGGTGCAGCTGTCGTGTTCACTGGTGGCACTTGTCAGGTTAAGAGCGACGATTGAGACTAGCACCAGTCCATGCGGCTTATTGGCAACCTCTCAACTGTGTCATACAGCTACAGCAGTCATAGGCCAATGAGCCTCTAACACAGCCCCCTGTCTGCTTTTTGACAATTTATAGTTTGTCCCTCAGTAAGGGAACAGATACAAAAGATTGTGTTCACTAAAACATAAATAGCTCGGAAATATTTGTCAAATGTAACACAGAGTATGCATTTTTTAATGAAAACTATCAACCGTAACATTGACTGTATATTTGTAATTTAATAATAGTAAAACTGTATTTCCTGGAGAAATTAGCATATCTTTTTATATCCTTGCATTCTCTCATTTCGACTCATCATTATCTTTGCATTATATTGCCATAATATGAGATCATAAAAATGGTATTTTAGAGTTTTTTTCATTACCATGTTAATGGCCATTATTACATGACAACCAGATTTACAAAGATTTTCAAAGTTCCACATTACAATAATGTATAAGTGCTAGCAACAAAGGTAAAAGTATTTTTAGTTTTCATAAAAATAATGAAATGGCCACCAATTACTTTTGTCATTAAAGATCGTGCATTGGTAGCTTGGAATTTTAATCTTTCGATATTTTCTACGAGTATTCAAAATGTCTCCAAGGAATGTAATTAATATTAAATATTTTAAAGGGTATGCTTGTAAATTGTCATTTTTAATATCTCCTCCACTTAACTATATCATCCTAATGCCATCATAAAATCAGGAAATCAACCTTCAAAAAAGGGATCTTCCTTCCTTTGTTATCTACTAATGGCCTCCCTTCCTTGTGCAGCTTGTGTGGGTGCATGAGCCAAGGGAGTCAAATTAACAGTAAATGCGCCATTTTGGATAAGTGGATTTATTTTTAATTCATTGGTGCCCTAGTGTATCCTGTGATGGAACTCAAAGTAGGGGTTCATCATAGTTAGGTTTGCGTGGTGTAGTGTATTATTTTTTATTACCCTGTTTAAGGCTTTAATTTTTTTTTTAAAGCCAATTAGCCATGACATAAGTATGGAGAATGCCTGATAGCACAGCCCACAGCACAAGAGACTCATTCAAACTCGTCATTGAGCATACATTGTTCGACTCACCCCTCTCTTTTTCTTTTCTATTTCTATCTTTGGTTTGCAGTGAGACCGTTTCCTAATATGTCAAGATTCACAGAACAGATTCAAGGCTAATCTGCTGACATCTTTGTGGAGGAGAGAGGACTAACACCAACAACCAGAATAAGTAGGTCAATTCAAGGCACTGTGTGTTTGATAGTTAGTGCCAATCCTTGTCTGCGGACACGGACCAGAACCTCTGCCCTCAGAAGATCCTACTAGATCAGCACCGCTAGCATGGCGGTGCCGCGCCCTAGCGGTATGGACAACCACTCTTTCCTACTTCACCCAACGATTATTACTGTGATTTCTAACCTGAGATGCGAAACTGTTGATGCAGAACTGGAAGCTTTTGCCTGAGAGAGGATAGCACTGCATACTTAAGCAGAGCAGGAGCTTCAGATGGCCCAGATTTAACTCCGCTCCACAACACAAAGGAGCTTCATTCACCATCATCACTGGCTTAAGGAAAATCCCCCTGGCTAAGAAAGTTAACTGGAGGTGTTTGTGCCCTAACTTTCCCTCTGCGTAGCTGATTGAGGCCATAAAAGAGCTCTGATACAGCATTTTAAATACTATCACTCCATAAGAATAACAGAGAGTGTTTTCAGAATGTCAGGCCGCAGATCCTGATAGTTATGCATAGTTTCTAGGAAATTGCTTTATTTACCTGTAAACATGGTCTAGAGGATGTGGTTGATCATAGAGGAGATTGATGACCTGATTGCAACAGACAATATGTATTCACACCTGTTTCTGCAGTGTTCGACGATTTCACAAGAAACGATAGACAAGATCTATGGACAAATGCTGCCCAGGTGGCTCATGTTTTGTGGCCATTAGTGTGCTGGCTGCTGATCGGAGTGCAGGAAAGCCCCTCTGTCAAACTTTTCTACTGTTGCCCACAGTAGGGGGCTGTGCCTACTTGGATGCAATGTGCAGTCATATCTGATATACGCACTTTACACACTGGTCACTGGTGTTCCAAAAGCATCCAGAAGCAGTCTGGCAACCAGCCGGGAAAGTGTCAAAACAGGCTTTCATTGGACTAAGGTGCAGGTAACTTCACTTCCCATGCCAGAAGGTGATCCGTGCCAGAGGGGGCACACTCTCCATGCAGTATCTTGGTATTACCTCCTGGATCTTGTGTATCTGCCCTTTAATTACAATCACATTAGTCATCGCAAGCCATAAATTACCCCTTTTGCAGTGTAATATGAAGACACTTTAAAGGCCCAGACCGTAGCTGCAAGGGGTGGCTGCTCCGTGTGGTACCAGCAATCTCAGATTGTCCATGTTTGTTCAAAAGTCTGTAGGGAATTCTGTGGTGTACAGAGAGTGTGATTTGAAATTTAACCTATACGTCCTATGCTTTGAGCCTTAGAGAATCTATGTTCTGAATAAAAATTTTGGGTGGTGGCACTGGTGGTTGGAGCTGAAGCATAAGAGAGCATTTAGTGTAAAATGACCATTTTGGATAATTAGCCAAATTTTATGTTGACAATTGGGGGAGCTCCCTATGTCCGTGTACCCCTCGTGATTTAACTTAAAGTGATGGTTCGTCATCACCTTCTACAGCAGGCCAATTAAATTTTTGCCCCCAACATATGTTTTGTCTCTCACCTTATTCCCGTGTAAACCCTGCAATTGGAGATTAAAATGAGTCTCTTCCATGCCATTTGTCATGCTTAGCGAGTGCTCTGGAACTAAAGACACTCACCCAATGCACCTTTCCACCAAACTTGCGATGTCTGGACTCTAATAAAGCATGGCTTTAGGCCTCAAAAGAGGCTGGGCAACCACTCCCTCTTCTACTCCCTCTTAACTCTTCAGGCAAAATAACAACTTACAGGTATCTCCCCTATAATCTACCCTGTGAACTTACCAATTTCCATGAAATTTATGCCTTGCTATGTCTAAACCTCAGTATTTTAAATCTCCTGTGCGCCCTTTCCTTCTATGAATGGGGAACTAAAACAGGCAAACTTCGACTAGAGCTCTCAGGGATAGGAAGGCTTCTACTTACTCACACATCATAAACCCTTTGAGGAGTGAAGGTATTCTCCCTCCCCTTTTTAGGCCTCCCAACCCATGAAGACCCTTGCCTCCAATATGCCCAGAGACACTGCTCTGCCAAAGAGGGATAAACATAAAAAAAATTTTGCTTGACACTCATTTCTCCCAGAGGATTATAAGCGATTAATCCTTCCCATCTGGTAAGAGCCGGGGCCCCAATGTGCTCAACAGCAGCTTTCTACAAGACTCTGCTTGCTGAACCTCTCCCCTACTGGACACCTTCAATGAATATCCCGAGAGATTCATGCTCATATCACAGTTATCCCCAATAAGGTGTATGACCCTCCTTTATGCCCTTTTACGGCCATCCCCCAAATCACTTGATGCTAACAATTAACATGAACCTGTCCGAGTTCTGCTGACCTCATGGGCCTCCTGGCCCCACTCCATCTAAAAAGTTGTATACCTAACAGAGATGACCCAACAAACTAAAGCCTTTTCCCTCTTTCAAACCCATGAAGAGCTTCTTCCCTTTCCCTTCCTTGCCTTGCGCTCGTCATTAATGCCAAAAGATTTGACAAGTTCATTGGGAGGTCCTTGAGGCGACCCTCTCAAATATGTCTAGACCTTGAGATGTGTAACTTTGTATAAGCTCTTTACTGCATACGCATACAGCAGCCCAAAACAGAGAAATATGAGACATTATGAGAAATAACTTTTTAAATGTGCAAATGAGCCGATGGTGCTCTGCCTGTATCTACAGGATACACTTTCTCACCCACGTTTCACATACGAAACCTATATGGCGTCCCATGACTGTTTATTACTGATTGCCCCATACTTCTGTCTCCGACAATCTGAATTCCCCCAGGAAATTCCCCCCGACTTTCTTGCCACATGTCCGGTCTCAAATCTTCTCTTCTATTCCAACTCCCTATTCGCACAGATTGTCTTCTGTAATGTAGCCTCCCATCAGATTCACCTAACGCGCTTGCTTGAAGTGGGGGAATACACCAAACGGTCACAGATTTATCACTCTGATAAGCAAATCACAGTTAATCTACACTACTGTCTCACCCCATTGAAGTCTAAACCCCTTACTGCACATGGACTAGACACTACTCACACGTCAGGGGACTTGCCGCATCAGGACGTAGTACAACCTTCTGCTTTCTGGGCACCGGGTGCCAATGGAGCGAATCCCTAGCTCGTGTGTCATCTGTATATTAAGCCGTACACACTGCTAACACCTGCGATCGAGGAAGCATCTGCTGTGGAATATACGGGCCATGTGTACCGTTTGGACCCTGGTCAGCAATTTAGCTTACCGGGGAGGTCCACTGCCAATGGCAGCCCCGGGGTCTGCCAGTGCCCTGGCTGCAACCATCTTTTCCTGGAGCTGGATTCTGCTCTAGCGGACCCGTGTAACACCCTGATAATGCATGTTATAAGAATAAGAGCTGAACATGAGATCTGAGAACCACTTGTTCAAGCCACCTGCAAAAGTTTAAAAAAAAAAAGTTAAAAACACTTAGTGAACAAGTTTTTAATAAAAGAATTGATTACATAAAGTGAAGTCCCTAAGCACTACATTCTCCCTTATAATACCTAACAAGTTCATTAGTTGGTGAACATCACAAAAACGAACCAGAAAAACTTGCGCAAAATGTACATTTTTCATATAGTCCCAGCACATTAAAGTTCAATAAGTGATAAAAAGTTATGTAACTTATTAAGTTAGTGTATTAGATCTTCTCCCAAAAAATACAAAAAAGGAGACCAAAATTGACAATTTTTCTTTTCCTCCATACATTCACTCCATAAGCTTCATGACAACTTAAATGCGTATGTGTACCTCATCTCATGTCGCAGAAAAACAGCCTTATTTGTCCAAATTGCCCAAAAATTAAGATTGATATTGTCATAAAAAACTGACAATCTGCTCTGAATGCCCGGCGTGTGCATACAGCAGTTTAAGCACCACACATGGGGTATTATTTTTTGTACTCGGGAGAAATTGGGTATCAACTGATTGGTTTTGGTATTTACTTAATTCACTGATATGTGTAAAGTTTTCAAAAAATTAAATTTTCATAATTGCTACAATTTTGTTTGCGCCCTGTAAAACCATTAAGGATAACAACTTCATAAAAGTTTTTTAGCATACATTGGGGATGTAGTTTTCTATACATGGGTAATTTACGGGGTTTTAACTATTATTTAGGGCCTCTCAAGTGACTTGAAGCTGAGCAGGGTCACTTACTACAATTATTTGCATTTTTTTGAATGAAAATGTGTTCAAAAGCCCGCAAAACCATCCTACAAAATTAAGAAATGCATAAAAACCATGTCCCATACCCATCATCTATCTACTCTGAAAAAAAATGGTCCAAATTTTCCCACTGATATGTCAAACCTGGAACTTGAGCTGTGCCATAAGCTGTCCAAGACACATCTTCAAATACTTTCAGGTGGATTGGGTGCCTCTAAATTCCATACTTGAAAAAAAATGGCCCTGCATCTTCCTGCATTCTGTATTTTGTAAGCTGATCAAAAACTATAATAAATCTCAAGATATTTAACTAATTGAAATGTGCAGATCCAAAAGTTTCACTTGTTTTCACCGAGGAGTAGGTGGCATGGGTTTTCTTTGCAATTGGCAATTAACTTCAAAAGATAATTCAAATATTCCGCATGCCACTGAAATGGATGAGATTTAATACAGTCATTTAATCCATTGCACCCATATGATCAAAGGATAATTTAAAGTCACTTTTGACATAGACCTTCTTGCACAAATTATTAAAACTTGCATAAGTTTTCATACAGGGACTGAATTCATGCATTGGGCTTTCCATTTAGGCGCACGTATTTAACGCAAATTACTACAGTGCCCCACCCTGGTCCTATGTGTTAGCGATTTGAATGTGACTGGTGCAAACAACCCACTTTATAAGGGGCATTTTTATTTTTTTTAAATTCACAAACCTTCCCATCCCATCCAAGCATCAATTCCACAGGCACAGGTCCAATTAGAACAACTGAAAATCTCTAGAACACTTTAGACAAGACCTAGAGTAACTAGACTGACAGGAAACAGGAATTGTAAAGATATAATCTCCCCCCCAATATGCACATAAACCACCATCATACTCTGTAGTGATAAGTATATAGAGGGCCCCTGCAAAAATATATATGGCTATAGATATTAGATGTTGTATTTTTGACTTTTCAAAGGCTTTGACACGTGCCACCTAAACGGTTGTATATAAAATTGAGACTGCTGGAAATGCGGAGAAATAGGATAGAGGTGTCATTAATTGGCAACACTTCTCAATTGGGTTGATGTACCTTGGAGGAGTGCCACAGTGTCCCGTCCTTGGGGCCACTTCTTTTTAAATTATTTAATATTTTCATTAATGCCCTTGTAGTGGGTTACACAGTCAAGTTTCAAATATTGCAGATGATACTAAGCTTGTAAGTAATACATACTGAGGTCGATAGTGGGTAAAAGTACTCATTAACAGAGGGATGTGGAAGTCTTGGGGATGGGGCAGGAACTGGTTGATGAGGTTGAAATGTATATAAATGTAAAGTTATGCACGTGGGCCATGGAAACACAAAGTTAATATGTTCTAACGGGTCTAAACGGTCAATTAACTTAGTAAAACTGAAGCTGAAAAGGACTGGGGGTATGTATGGATGGTACTTAATTTTTAGTGACCAGAGCCCGGCCGTCTGTCTGCTAAGCAAATAAAATAATGGGATGTGTCAAGAGAGAATAGAATTCTCATGATACAAATAGTTTGACCTATACAAATCCCGGTCAGACCACACCTGGTGATTTGTGTACAGTTTTTCGGGCACCAGTGTATACAAAGGATATAGGTAGAGCGGAACGGGTGCAGAGAGAGCAACCCTGATGATTGGATGGAGAACTAGATTACACTGACAGATTAAAAAATTTGGATTTCAGTTTAGAAAAAAGAGAGCTGAGGGGAGACATCATTACCAATGTACAAATCCCTGACCGGACGTCAAGGATCTCTCTGGACAAGGGCATCCTCTACGCCTGGATTGAGCTGGGAGAAGGAGTTAGGGACATTAAGGGAACTGATGGAGATTGTGAGGCGAATTTAACAGAGGAGGGTATTGTAAGGAAGGGGGGGATTTTGACGAGAAGAGGGATAAGTGGCTCTTTCCCATCCCCGCTCCTGACAAAGGTTCTTACTGTACTAGCAGTGATACTATGGAACTGTCTGCGCCGGATGTTTTAGTGGCGACTCTAATGTACATGTTCAAGAGAGGCTGGCTACCTTTCTGGATAGAACAAATTATGGTATAAACCATTTATTTACTTCTTAAAGGTTGACTTGAGACTTGCGTCGCCCTTCCAACCTTATATACTATTACCTATGATACATATACTATGATCTATTACAGATCCGTTTTTATGTCTCAGTATACCCACTGACAAGCAACAAACTAAGGGCCGTTTATAATGTGATATGTTTCTTGTACATCCAAGTGCATTTTGCACCAACATTTACGTTAGAAGGAGTCCTCCCAACTGGAAACAGAAACTTTAATTCCATGGACTTGCTGTTTAAAAATGGTTGTACTTAGAGGTCCACCGACCGTCCCTGTATGAGGCTTGGGCATTTTTCCAATCGTTCATGTAATTGTATAGCATTCTTTTGTGTGCTCTTATAAAGGGCAGTAAAGTAATAGAATTTTTTTCAGAGTGGAGAGAACCAAAGTATTTAACTGGTGTTGTGGAACCACTCCTCTCAAGCACCACACTTTTCATAGCCTCTACAGCTTTGCATTGGCAACACAGAGATATAAGGTTTGTGTGCAGTTTATTCAATCATGAAAAAATCTTTCTTTCATATCCTGATGTATATCCTCGGGCTGATGGTGATTCATAGAGGATACCACTTTAGTTTGCCACTGCCTTCACACTCGTGGTTTGCTCTGTGAGTTTATTATAAATATTTTGTCTTTCAGAGTACAGCTTCATTTCTACGAGGCTTGAGCTCATAATACCATCAGATTATTCGCAATCTCAGGAGTTCCAGCCCACCAACATACTACAAAGACTTCCAAACCACGAAAATAGTCAAAACAAAACGTACCAGGAGGGAAAACGTTTCAAGACCCCAAAAAACTATCCAAGAGGACCCGAAACCAGTCGAAGAACAAGCCGTTATCACTTCTCAGCAGTTTAGTTCTGATGCTAACTGCTCTACTATCAAAAGGACATTAATTTTGCTCCACTAATCATTTTATTTATACAGGACTATAAGGGACGTTATCTTTTGTTCGCCTTTTGACAGTCAAGAAACATTTCTATCACCTTGATAGGCATACAACTGTTTTGATGACTCTAGATTTTATCATGTTAACTGTGAATCACAGCAATAACAGGTCTTGATTTTCCTTCTATATAATTGTTTGGATACCGCATCAGCTTAGATGTGATGCTAATGTAATTAATTGTGGATACAATTAATAAAAGCAACAAATTTCATTACAACTAATCCACTTTCTATCCAGTAAACTCGAAACCTACTGTTTCTTGATAAATTCAAGGAGATTTGCAAAACAGACTAGTCAAATTAAAATGAAAAACTAGAAATCACAGTACGTTGACAAAGTCAAATGTTACCATAAAGAGAGACTTTAATGTCTTCACTCAGGTCCGATTCCAGACTGGAAATCGAAGGCAGACAAGGGAGGGGCGGTTGTCCTCCTGGATCGGGGATCATGTATTACAAATGACCCAAATTGTTTATTTACCGACACATAATTACATCCCACTTACCCTGTAATCCAACATGACGATTTTTACAAACTTCTGTCTACAAATTGTTGAGGAGGGTCTAACCTGGGAATATCTCTCACCAAAAGGAGGCTGAATTCATATTTTGTACAAATCCCATACAACCAACAACCCCTATCTTCATTGGTACCAAACTCCAGAAGGAGATTTCCTTCCCCCCACCCCATGGCTGCTCCCCATATGTAAAGCGGATATTGGTATCCCTAAGTGGTTGTTTCCGCTGAATGAGACGCAATTGGGGATTGTAGCGACACACTACACGACTACAACCACTATTTAGTTCGATGCCATGGATTACGCGAATTTTTCCACATTTGGAATTTTTTTTCAGCTTCGCAGTACACGGCATGTTAAAATAAATAACATTACGGGAAAGTAAAATTTGTTACGCACAAAATAAGCCCTCACACAGGTCTGTACACGTAAAAATGAAAAAGTTATGGATTTTTGAAGTTGGAGAGCGCGAAATTAGCCGAAAAACCCTCCGTCCTTAAGGGGTTAACAAACCTTTGCATTGTCCTAGCCTTTGGCAGGATAACATTAACCGTATCCTTTCACATATCATTCTTCACACCAGCTTATCCCGCCACTGGTTAGGACTTTTCCTAAGCAGTTCTCTGTCATTAAACTCTTCATGACAGATTTACTTTCCCTGCCGGCGTGCACACTTTCTACCTCCTTTCAATCTTGCACCTTGAGCACACATAATTGTGTGTGTCATGGTCTATAGTAAAGAGAGAGACTAAGAATAAGCAAGATGGGGAAGTTTTATAGTCAGACGGTGATCCATGGACCTGTCAAATTGCCATTTACTACATAGAGTAACTAAACAAACTGCTACATCTATGAGAGGGTAATATTCTTATGCCATGTAACATGGGACCTCATTTTCACTAACGACCTGTTGCAGAAGCCCATTATCCCTGCATTGCAAATCTGCCTTTTTGCTTCATCTAAGCATTTGCATTACAATATAACACACAATTATAACTTATCTTGCACCCTGACAGAATGCTCTGTGTAGTCCCAGGCTTTGATTTTAATCCGCTGTTTTTTTAAAAAGCATTATCTGTGCTGCAGACTGTTCAGCTCTCAGCCCCCCCCCCCCCCCCCTTCTTTTCCTTTGTGCTCCTGTACAGCTCCTCTTAAACCAGAGGTTGTATATTGATGAAAGATCAGAGGTCCCCTACAATGTGCCAGTGCACACCCCCTAGATCATGTGTAATCCAATATACTGCCATACTGTGGTTATAGAGTATCATGGTTAGGATCAAATGACCACCTAAGGTTAAAGTACCCTCGAGGGTTGAAAATGAGTAACAATATTTTAAAAAAACGAAACATTCAAATCATCCCTTTTCCCTAGAACTGATATTAAATATAATAAACCGTTACACAACTTTTAGTATCCTGACTCCAAAATGTCTATCAAAATAAAATCACCGTTAGTCCCAGTGTGAACCCCTTAGTGGAAATAGCCCCAATGTTATCTTTTTTTTTTTTTTTATGCAAAATGCCATTTTTCATTCATTTGCAACATAAAAAAAAAGTAAGTGATCAAAAGGCCATACAGCTCCCAACAAATGGTAGCAAAGAATACATCAGCTGCATCCCACAAAAAAATGTCCCGCAACAAAAATATATTTTTATTTGTACAGAAGGTTTTTTAGACTTTTTCTAAATGTATGGAAAACACAATAAAACCTTATAAATTTGTTCCCCGTTTTCATATGGACCAAAGAATAAAGAGACATGTCAATTTTGGGGACCAGTGAAAGCTGTAAAATCAAGACCAAAAAGACTATGGCACGAATGCATTTTTCAACCCAATTTATGCATTTGAAATTTTTCCCCACGTCCCTGTACAGGGCATGGAATATTCCCTTACCATCACTATGACGTACAATTTGTTACACAGAAAAAAATTGAAAAAGGACCTGGTCATTAATGGGGTAAATTACCTGTTTTCTCCTACAATGTACACCACAAATGTTGATGGCACGATCTTTGTTCAACCCTCAGGAATCCCAGACATTGCACTGAGGCATCTCGCCCTCCGGGTGTATGGTTGCAAAGTGGTAAGGCACGCGCAGAGCCTAAGGGTACCGATGCCTGCACCAGATAGCCCTAACACTATCATGGGTGTTCATGTATTTAAAATGAGAATATTGCAATTACAGTTCAACTAGAAGCCTAGGCCCAGCTACAACAGGTCGTTTTTAATTGCAGTTGGTGTGGTCCATTATCTTTGTTTGGATCTCACATGGAAGGTTGCCGACAAAATACCCTGTAAGAACACAATGGTGAAGCTGATGATCCAGTTTTACTATATTATGTTCGTACAACTAAGGCTGCTGGAGTGTCATTGGTGTACCACACTGGTTATGCGTTCCATAAATGTGTGTACGGTTATTTGCTTTGGATCATTAACAAACTTTACTTGCGTATGTTGCTAAATTCTGTTGCTGAAGATACAGTCACCTTTGCACTACTCAACTTGTTCATCCACTGCTTTCTTTGAGTTCTAAGCCTAATCCTGCAAAAAAACACTTTCCCACAAGTCAGCAACAAAAACCACTGCCCTTTTGACGATTGAAAAACATAAAAAAAAACCCTTTATGTTGCATACAATGGGGGTCATTTACTAAGGGCCGCATTCCTCGAGCTTTTACCGACTGTTCCCGACATCACTTCGATTTGCGCGAATCTGTACAGATGCCCCCGGGATTTGGCGCAACCGACGATGTGGCGCATCCGGCGCTGGCATGCACGGCAACGGAAATCGTGGGGTGTGCCGGCGAACACAACCCGACGCGGATTCGGGAAAAAACCAGCCGCATTTAAGAAAAAAAAGGTCGGGCTTGCGAAAATAGCCTTCATAAAGGATATCGGCCGTGACTTGCAGGGAGTCCACAGCCCGGGAACTTCAGCGGCAGCAGCGAACCACTGGGGAGCGGAGGAAACTGACCTTAGGAACTCTCGGGCCGAGACCGAATCCACCGCAGGAACGCGCCGCCGGGATCGCCGCGCACGGCCCCGGGTAAGAAACTCGCCCCATTGTATTTTCTTTTAAAACAAACAAACCCCTTACTAGTTACACCTCAGTGTCTCAGAGCCATCGAGACTGAAACCTTTAATTCACATTAACACCCCCACTAGTACTGCAACCCTGTAAAAATGTGCAAAATAAAATCTAGTAACTATTTCACCACCAAAACATATGGAACAGAGGTGTCTATCGTCCACGGTAAATGATATTTAAAGGTCATCACCCTGAGATGCTACGCAATCATCATTTATGGAATTTTACAGTATGTAAATAGCAATACGCCGAGCTCATGTTACAAAGTGAAGATTAAATGGAGAGAATTTTTTTGCTGTTTTTGTTTGCGCAGATAGAATGGTTTACACTTTCTGGACTGATTCACCTCTGGTCTACCCACCATCAATTTACAACATCTGGCAAGCGAATGAAAAAAGCACCCCACAACAAGGCCGCCATCAAAGTGGAGTTTATAAAATTCTGTGCACATTACAGTAGCCATCGCATTTACTAACCTAGCCATGGTTTTGAAATGTCACTTCTGAAATGTGGTTGACACCAGGCATCTGACTGTACTGGGGTTGGCATTTTCTTTTAGCAATGGTAATGATGCTCCCGTGCATGATTTGTTGATTTCGAAGATAGTTTCAGTGTTATTGCTTGATGCATTTTACTCTGCGTGTTGTGTGCAAGAAGGCAGATAACAACGGCAGAAAAATGATGTTTTTTTTCAAAAATTTTACGATTGCCATTACTTGATTGATCTATTCAAATTTCTTGATAGAAAAGATTATTAAACATTAAAGCCTGGGGTAAGACTGTAGGCAAGCAATGGAAAGGTAGGAAATTGTCCCTCATTTTACTTTTCGATAATTTTTGAAAACTGATCGCTTGAAGACAAAAACAATAATTGTGGTTAAGCGGCAACACATAATGTAGTAGATTAATGTGCAGAAACAGACAAGGAGTAAGCCAGCATTCATGCACTTCATGGTCCACTTGCTCATGTGTAACAACCGACAACAAACTTAGCGACATACAGCACTGCTGTGATCAAAACAAAACTTGCGTTCAGAAAAGGTACTGGAGATCTACAGGCAGGTCCCCGGCCGTTACATACAACGATAGGGTTATGGAGGGTTGTTCTTAAGTTGACTTTGTCATCCGTACAGTAGAAACTGTATAGTTATAATTGAAGTTCTAGACAATTTTTTTTTCTGTTGTCCAGCATGACAATTGGGAGTGTCAAAATTTCAGCGGCAATACACTGCAAGGATCACCAATAAAGCTATACAGACCCTTACAGTGATCATTGCAGGCTGCGACTATAGCCCTAAAAGCATCCAGAGTGCTTACAGACGGTCACAGTGGGAAGAGGGGACCGTCTGTAACTATGGGTTGTCTGGAAGCCGGGTGTTCCTTACGTAGGGGACAGCCTGTATATGGAACTTGAAATAATAGACTTACAGGTACCCCTCCTCACGCACTTCGGGGATCTGTTAGATTACACACGGCAGAGGGAGAAGCAGGGAGAGGGTGGAGACATATTCTGGAGCTGCAGATCTAGGAGCAAGGTGTCCCTGGTTTATCAGTTGGATTTTGATGGTATAGATTTCTGAAGTATCACGCCCGGAACTTCATCATTTGTTTTTGTGTTGTTTGGCATTGTTTGCGTACAAGCCCCTGGGTAAAGATGTGTTTTATGGCTTTACATGACGCCAATGTGCATTGGACTCCAGTCAACAACATTATCAGACCGACAAGGGAGATGGAGGCCAACATATAAAAACATTATGACTACGAGATGACGCGAGCACTAAAACTGCTGGGTGATAGTTATTCGATACGAACTTGTCCAGATGCTCGAGTGCCGTCTCGCATAACAGAGCCCCATTGGAGTAAAGGGGAGACCGAGCATTTTTTTATAAAATGACAGTAAAAAAGAACAGTGCAAAAAAAAAAACATCAAGCGTTTGCAAGATGTTCTTACTTGACCAAAGAACACATTGACAATCACCACATCCTATTCGTCACTTTGCAGGTGTTGCGATGTATACCGACTAGTTAGGAGATGTGCAAGGAACATCGAGAATGTGAAGAATAGTGTTCTTTCAATGTGTTGATGCACTTAAATGCTCCTGTGCTCACTGTTTTTAATGTTTAATTCTCATTCGTCACATTGCAGAGTGTGCGGCGTGTCTCCCGATAGGTTCGGAGATACTTGCGCCCCCAGTGCAAAGTGAAGAATAGAATAAAAACAGTCCCCGACCACAACACCCAGTGAATAAGGACACTTTAAGTGAGAACACATTGAAAGAACAAATTCTTCACATTCCAGATGTTCCGAAAATTACGAACCCTACGCGGGAGACAGCCGCGAACACCTTGAATGAAGAATAGTGTTATTTTTCAATGTGTTTTCCAAGTTAAAACATCTGCAAACATGTGTTAATATTTTTTTTTACAATAAAAAACACTCTTATTCAATTTATGTTATTAATTTAGCCGATCTCGAGCCGGCTAGAACTGTAAGGTAACGAGCCGGCTCCCACGAGCGACTGCTACATACCCCTAGACCCCCCCCCCCCGAGCAGTACTCGGACGAGATACGCTCAATCTCAATTAGACACAAACTAAAAACACAAACCTCCCAAATAAATGTGAAAACATTACATACCGATCAATTGGATGATTTAGTTACCAAACAAAAATGAGAATTCAAACATAGGAAATCAGGTCAAACGCACAAATTGTAATGATAAATTCCCCCATATGTATAATATATGCCACCATATTAGTGCCAACCCTCACTTCTATTCTCAACAATTTGCATATTACTGAACCTTATTATATCAAGAATCTTAGTACAGATATTTTGCTTAAATAGACCATACCAGAGTAGTGTTGGACCCTATTTATGTTTTCTAATCTGGTCTTATGACACATCCAAGTTTAAAATCCATCATACAATTCCTTACATACCAATTCACAACTTCTAAGGACAAACCTACAGGATATATATATTAATCTCATTCCCCATAGGGTGTTAGGATAAAAGAACGTATTGTATACTTGCCCCGGGGGAAATTTGCGTTTGGAAATAGTGTTCCAGCAGTATCACACACAGAGACAGGCCCCTGAACGTGAGTAACATTGACCTGAATACAAATATTACAGACCAAGGTCTGAGGGACCATAAGTCTACACTACAGCCCCCAAATTGCTATAAACTCGCAGGTGTTAACAAGACCGGACCCGAATTAAAGACCACCGAGAGGAGTCTCCCAGCAAAACGTTCGGGGCTTAGTGATACATGCACCACACCAATACATAAGAAAGTGGCAGATAACAAGATTATCGATGATGGATTGCCAAGGTCAAATTATATGATGCTACATTGGTATAATTCTGTTGAACTATAGAAGCACTTAAAATGATGCGCTGCGACCAAGTATGTGATATGATCATATATTATCCACTTCAGGAATCCACCACAGATAGATCCTGATGCTGCCGACAACTCCATTACGACCCCTCTTGCACCTATGCCACTTTCTGAATACAGGCCCCACCCTTAGAGCAAACTTCCATCAATTTGAATGGAAAGACAATGGTAAGCAGGTTTCTGCTTATACCTCACACTTATTTCTCAATCATACTCCATGCATTCGTGGGAAACTTACCTTTTACTTATGGCTGTACCCGCACCCAGATTCACCAACCCATCCCTGCTAGGCCCCACCAATATACGGGCGCTTTTTGCTATCATACTCACTCATTTTCATCCCTCAACACTAAGCACCTACAAACTACCCTCCTTTAAGGGTCAAGTTGAAAACAAAAAAAAAAAAAAAAACAAGACACGGCATCCTATACAAACATCCCAATTCATTGTTTGCTGTGCATCAGTAAACACATTCATCCCCCACCCTAACCAAATCTTTTATGTATGAGTCATGTTATGTCAGGGAGCTGCATACATAACCACAAAAATGTGCGGGACCCCAATGGGATGCCCCCATACAGCACATAGCAATCAAAACTTACATTACAATTACCAATGACCATTACTTCATTGAAAACAATGTACAGCAGCCCCGGGTTACATACAAGATAGGCGACTGATAGGTTTGTTATCACACAAGTCGCATTTGTCTGTAGTCGAAACTGTATATCTCCCCTCATTGTAGTTTCCCGACAAATTTTGTTTTTTGCCCCAGGGGACATTGGCAGTTTCAAATGCTTTTTGTGTAATAGGACCAAGAATTATCAATAAAGGCTCATTGCAGACAATTTGAAGATGACGCTAGTGACGTCTGGGACTATTTAAGCATCAGCGAGCGTCACAGAGGGCACCAGGGGCAGAGGGGTCGGTCTGTAAACTATGCGGTTGCTGTAGTCGGGTGTCCTAAGTAGGGGATCGCCTGTAATACATCACGAATCTTTATTTAAATTGAAGATACGGGACGCTTTTCAGCTCTGCAAATAATACTCATAATATGTAGAAAATTAATTATGGGATAGACGTGTCATGCCAGACATACATAAATGATAGGAAAGTAAGAGACGTAAATAGGGAGATGATTATCCAAGTCTCATTTTGATAAAACTATACCCGCAGTTAGCCGATGAGATTAATTAGACATGTTCTATTTATAAAGCACGAACAAGAGAGGTGATTGCCTTAAGAATATAACAGCAGGGAACCGGTACTGTTATTCATTGAACCATATGACTGCCAGTCTATATAGCTAACGCACACCCGATTTAAGATATTTTTACAATAAGAGCAATTTTACTGTGGAAGGTCTTATAATAGGGCACATCCGACTAAAATCCTGAAATTCTAATGAAAATACAAATATTTTGAACCAAGCAATTACTGAGGATTTTTATGAACTTACACAATAACTCTAGTACTAACATATGGAAAAGAAATTATAGAATAAATCCACGTTGTATTTATGATTGTTCGCTTCTTGTAGATTTAAAACTACTTGTGTCCTTTTGTTGCCTAATCCTATTGACCACATTATTCACTCCATAATACATAACGAGCACAGAGCCCTCAGACTCATTTCGCATAATGTATAAAGCCTTTTATTCTTAAACTCAAGGCATAGGAAGCTAAAGAAGAGCAGATCTGCCAGAGGAGGGGCGCATACCGGTATGTAACCCCCGTGCTTCGGTTTACAATCATTCCTTCCTGGTGGCTCACGGTGTCCTTAAAACACCATTACATGCAGACTTATGCCAAATACCATGTTGATTAGATTACCCTGATTCTTCTACGTTTAATTCTGCTATATTTTAGCTACAAAGACAAATTATTAAAGCATTATAAATAACGAAAGAACCTATATAATAGATAGAAACAATACTGATAGACCACGTTTCTTCTTCTAAGCAATTAAAAGTATATCTTCAACACTGTTAGATTCTGCCCTGTGGGTCACTTACTTCTTTGACTTTTATTGTTTCAGTTTAATCCCAAATTAACCAATTTCAAAAAGGTTACGTACACTGGTGTTAATGGATGAATGTTTTTTCCAAAGGATAAAATTTCATTGTACACTTTTAGAATTCTTGACACATCGCCAGTTGCAGGATAAGTGGATTTTCTTTGAAGACTGCCAAACTCTGTAAGGCATCAATAAACCAGACTGAAGCCACTCAACCAGACAGTTAACCATGATGGAGGAGTTGGGGAGCATTGACAATTGCTCAAATACATTATGTCAGCCAGCATGGTTCATTAAAAAAAAAAATGTGTATGGAGAGAAAGTGGGTGCACCCAAGGTGACTGCTCAGAGAAGGGAAGAGCGCTGATGTCCCAGAGTGGGATTACTATGGTCCAGTATAAACAGTAAATAAGTGTCCCGCCCCCCCGGTGGGCAGCGCGGTCTGGCGTGCTGAAGCTGTTATGGAGGTGTGACCCATTATGCTTTCAATGTCCTGATGCAAAGGTGAGCGGCCCCCAAGTTTGAGTAGGCTAATTCACCGCACCGTTGCACCCCACGTCAGTGACGAGGGCAGTGGCCTCCTCGCTGTGACACGTTCAACACCCACCAATTAGCGTCGTAGCTGGAGGTAGACGACGTGAGCACACCTGAACGCCCTCGCCGCCGAAGAGGCGCCGCACACGGAGGCACACGGGTGGCCCGACCTGGGTGCAGGAGCACCCGTGACAGTAAACCACAGAAACCCGCAAAAAAAAAAATTGGCAGTAGATTCTCAAGGAAAAGATGATGGTGTGCAGGGGGCCTAGTGTTACCCCCGCACCTTTTTACAAATCCCACACGTTCATAATCACACCTTTTTTAGGACCAACCATGTCTAGAAGTAAATAACATGACTAACCTTGATGGCCTAAACATGACTAAAGGGGAATAAGCATTTAATTAAGACATTCACATACGGGATATTATTATTCAGTCTGGTTAATGGGTTAAGCAGTATGTGATCCGTGCTGCCTCTGTAGGTTACTGGGGTATCCTTTACTCTTACCCTTGTCACCACCCCCCATGACACCTCACTTCAAGGCGCGATGATCAGTTGTCATGACAAAAAGGGGTCTTTATTGACCGCTGTTAAAGACTCTGAAGGTGTCTATAAATGCGCCACTGGTGCATGAGCCAAAAATCCCCATATACTGATGATGTAGTGTAGCAGCAATAGGGGTACAATCGAATAGACAACAAAAAAAGTCCACCAAAATTCTTTTTAAAAGTTAAAAAAATTGTAAAAAAAAAACAAAATCAGCCCCTTTCCCTAGCAACTAACCCCAAAATAAATAACAATAAATCAAATCAACATGTTATGCGTATGGTTATTTTTGCGTCCCAAAAGTCCCGATTTTACATATTAAAATCGGTGATTCCAAAGGAAACCAATGTTGGGGAAGCCACTATTTGGAACACAAAACTTTTAGCAAAAGTCGATCACACCCAAGGTTGAACTTCCATAATGGTAACAACTGCCGAAAACGTAACCTCTTAATACTGCAAACAATGACGCACTACACAGCTCCGTTAACACCGGAAGTCAGATAAGTGATAAAGTTGTTGGTCTCAGAATATGGCAAAATGAAGATTTTGTTGACAAAACATTAAAATTTTTAAATCTACCAAAAACTATATAAGTTTGGTATTTCATGTAATTGTATACCCACCGAAAAGGAAAATGGTGCAAATGTGTTTTTGTTCAATTCACACATTTGGAATTTTTTCCAGGTTCCAATTTACAAGAATGGAACGATTCTCCCAATACTGTAACTAGGAAGTTACCATTGTTTAAAACAGGCTTTACACAGTAGTATTTGAACAATAAAAGTTATGGAATTTGAAAGTCTGGGAGTGGAACCATGGCCAAATGCAAAAAAATGAAGAAGTGTGCTGTCCTTAAGGGGTTAAAAGACTTAGCTTTATGCAGTATTTCTAATCAGTATAAAGCAGTCACACAACCCCGTTTAAAACCAAGCTCGAGATCAGTGTTGTTGTACGATTTCAGGCCATTACACGCAAATGCAGGGCACATTCGCGCACCATTCATTGGCCAGGAATGACTATATTTCAGGCCACAACGAGTAGGGAGGGCACCAGAAGAAAAAAATGACCCGATTCCCATGTCCTTTGCCCACACTGTCCAAGCACAATTTGCCCGAATGCTTTGAATTTAGGGCTGTAATGAAGCCAGTGGAGGGACCTCATTACTTGTCAAGGCAGGTCTCAAGCGGCCGGAAAATTAAAAAATAAAGGGTAATAACTAAATGAAACAACACCCACCACAAAATTGTCACCATTCTGCGTTTAATAGTGACCAATTAAACTTAAGGAATAAGGCCCCTGTACATAACGGCAAGGTGATGTGTCCAATCACAGGCCACATTTACTTACTGTCCTGGTGGGATCCCCAAAAGTGCATCAGGTCCAACCCCGGAAGCAATGCCCGCAGCGATTCACGAAGATCGTGTTCCCAATATCCTGCCATCTTGTCGCTTCCCCGATCAGGTCACCGAGATCCACCTTCTTCTTCCTGGTGAATGCAAGGCTTATCTTGCGACACAAATTGCTTCTAAAATCCCGCGCTCAGCCAAATCAGTCAGTAGTTCTGACGGCTCTGCCCCGATTTTGTCGCATGGAAGCCAGCACAGCTTTGCACAATCTGATCACGTGCGACATCCCCAGTTAAATACCTGTCCACTGAGGTGCAAATCCCGAAAATTCAAAAATCAACAAAGTGAGTAGCTAAATAAGTCACAGGTGCGCTGCGGATGTCCGGCCCTGAATCCGCCAAACGGAACTGGACTGATATGATGAGTTCAGTTTCATGCCGGTGCTCAGTATTTACAGCGAGCACACGCGACAAGTGTGATGCGAGTTGGAAATATCACACTTTCTTGGGTGAGGGGCCTTTACATGGAAATGAAATTGCGTTCCACCATTTCCTCAAAACATTGTATCTATGTAGTTAAAAGGGAATCTCCACACCTGCTCCACGCCCAGATATCACACCCCCCCACCCCCATACATTATTAATTGTGGCATATTCCCCACATGCTCCCTTTTCATGAGCATAGGAGGCTGAAGAGCTTCCCCCCCTTCATCACTAGAAATGCTGAGCAGACCCTTGAGTTACAGTAGTACTGGACACAATCGACTGCATGCAATTGCTAGGATAAACATATTGGCCCAATTATTAAAGCCCCTGACGGCAGTTTTCTGCCCCTGACGTTCACTTTCAGTGCAAAATGTTTGTACTTTCATTATTTATTAAAGTGTCCGCGGACACCATTTGTGTGCCTACAGCTTGCAATGTACCCGACACCAAACACGGCGGGACCGTTCTCCACACTTATCATTGCAGTGTGACGACAGAATTGTTCCCACAGATCTGCATGTGGCCAAGACTCTGAATGGGACCGCTTCACCGCTGAGGTCCGCCGGAGTTAAGCTTCTTTTTTCTGGTGTAATGTAACTGCATGTCCTGTGACACAATTTGAGGATGTAAATCCGTGCGTTGTCCGAATCCGTCAGATTGTCGACGCCGGCAAATTTTTTGGTAGCAAATGATGCTTTGCCGGCATTGTAACATCACATGCTACAAATTGGTCAAGCAGGGGCATTGATAGGGTCATATCTACCCCAAAGATTCCACGGTCACAACATCAGTGCTTGCACCAAATTTTCTGACGGTCACTCACCTCACTTCATACCCCTTCACATACTGGCTTGTACCAAACACAGGAGTATGTCCCAGTCATTTGACAGCCTACCAGATAAACCTCAGGCAAACTCGCACCCAATTCATCCATAAAAAACCTTCTGCGGATGGTAGTAGTGGCTCATTATCTCCTTGGCCCGTCCATAACAGGTTTGCCTTCTCAGTCACATGTTCCATGCGGATTTTTACAACTAGGCATTTTGAGGGATTATTACAGGGGTGCCGGTAGAATACGGACTTGGTGTTTCCGACCTAGCTGTCGGCTTCCAAATGTACATAGATTGATGTGCACACCCCAGACCCACGTCTCCAGTATTTAGCAGTACAATATATGAGTCAGAAAAATAAAAATGATATATTTGGCCCATGGAATAATAAATACACACGTGAAGGTCCAGATTTTCATAGTTTTTTAAGCCCAGTTAATCCCTCATAGGATGTTCTTCGGGGTTTCCCTCTTCTCTTTCCCTCTTAATACCAGTGGACAAGGCCACAAAAGATTTGGTTTCCCAGACTCATCTTTATTGCATGATGATACCCAGCTCTATAATTCTACATGTAATTCACCCTCCTAATCCAAAAACCAGTGATTTGGTACTATGCTTCATAACATCATGTCTCTCTTTTAAAATCTTTTACTGTCTAAGACCGGCCACCACTCTGTCTTTTCCACTATCTACTAACCCGGTGTCTATCAACCTCTTGACAAAGTGGTCCCGTCTCCAATGGGGCTCCCAATATAACTCAGCAACCCAGTATGTTTTTGGCGTGTGGAGGAAACAGGGGACCCAGAGGAAACCACCACAAACACGGAGAGACACATACAAACTCTTGTCGATGTTGACCCACCCTGGGTCCCCCGATCTGCAACGGCTGTAATTCTAACCACCTAAGCCCTCCGTGCTCGCAACCTCCGGGAAACATCTCTAAAATCAGCTCATTTCTTACCATTGAAACTTCTAAAATTGAGAACCACGTTGTGGTGATTCACTCACTTCTAGACCGTACTTGGTCTTCTATTTAATATGTTACTATTTCCCGTGCCAGAGCTGGGGACCAGGGATAAAGTCCAGGGTCAAGATCTGAAAAGAGTTTGGATGTTCTCTCTCACCAACTTTGCGTGGGTTTCTTAGATTGTAAAGCATTATATTACTCTTACTAATCAGCAGCCATGGCTTGTTTTCAGACATATTGGCTACACGGATGCATCCGCCCTCTGATGCGTTGCCAGTCTCCTCTCCAAAACAGCTTAAAAGTAACTCTCGGCAAATTGCATACGTCATCCAACCTTCTTTTTTCACTTACTGCAACTATGAAAGTTATAAGAAATCAAGCTTACCCAAAAATGGGGATGGAACGGGGATGTAAGTCATAACATCTACAGTCAAATAATTAAAGTAGCACCCCTGTCCTTTAAACAACAATGCAGTAAATACAGCAATAATTCTACAGATCTGGTAATTTTTCACCAAATTCATAATTTTTTAATTATATAATCTGACTAAAAAATAAGCTCACACATTTCTACTATAATATGTGTTACACATATTGTTTGTATTTGGGAGGCGAGATCCTAAGGGTACTTATTCTATGAGGATCACGTCTTCTATTTGTTATAGCTTATGAAATATTGATGCCCGTACATTTATTTTTCCCAGTTAGCTTTATGAATTATTCAATTTGCGTAACCAATACAGGCAGTTCCCAGGGTAAATACAAGATTAGGGACTGTAGGTTTGTTCTAAGTTGAATTGGTATGTAAGTCGAAACTGTATATTTTATCATTGTGTTCCCGACAATTTTTTTGTGCCCCAGTGAAAATTGAGTTTCAAATTTTTGCTGAACGAGGACAAGAATTATCAATTCAAGCTTCATTGCAGACATTTAAGTGATTTTGCAATTGGATATTTTAAAGCAATCCAGAGGCTTCACAGACGGTCACAGTGGCGAGGGGTCCTGTCGTAACTAGGGTTGTCTGTAGTAGGGTGTCCTTAAGTAGGGCGACCGGCTGTAATTAAGAGATAACTATGCACCGTTTATACTAAACTATGAGATGATTTGTTATATTGGTTGATCTAGCAACACTGAGTGAGAAAAAAACATCTCTGATTTTAGTGCGCATACAAATTAGTACTTGGTCGTTCAAAAAAACATGAAATTCCTCGAGCCACAACATCAATTTCTTCTCTCATTTAGCCTACTCATGGACACACAAGACAGGTCATTCTGCTGTAGATTTGATAATAACAATTAGAATTCATAGGAAATCAATCAGACTGCAGGAAACCAATGGTCTTAGCAAGATATTTAATTAGGTACCATAAGACAAACTTTTAAGGAAAGAACACTCTACCTATAAACCTGATTTTACAAAAGACATAATTTCTTTACAAAGAGGATAATAAAATTTAATTTATTTAAAACTTCTAGCAACTCTCCCTTATATGACTTATTTGTAAAAAATAGCATAAATATAGAAAATATAAGATTAGTACAGGCAGCCCCGGGTACAAAGTGCAGGGTCTGTAGCGTGGTTTGCCCCTAAGTTTGAATTTTATCGTAAGTCGGAACCTGTATATTTTATCATTGTAATTCACAGCAAAAACATGCTTTTGGTCTCTGGGACAAATTGGATTGTCAAAATGTTGGCGTTGTTCATAAGATCAGATTAACAATTAAAGCTTCCATTACAGACACAGGTGTACTGTACAGCTGTTCTTGTGCCTAGGGACTAAAGTACAATAAATTACCAATATCCAGAGGTCCGTCTTGTAACCCTAGGGGTGATGTAAGTCGAGTGTTTCTTAAGTTAGCGGACCGCTGTAATGAACTAATCTTCACAAAGAACACTAAGGACAAACCATCAGGGAAACCCCGATAATATAAAGAAAAATAGCTATATCTTTTGTATGCTAATTCCTTTGTCTCGGCTTTTTTCTAGGTACCAAAAATCGACTATGCCTACTATGAAATATATCACGAATATCCTCAATAATATACAACAGCAATCCGAAGAAACAAAAGCTAGAAAAGTTTTTTAAAAATTATAATATATTTAATTAGGTTCAAAATAATACACAATTACATATACAGCTCCCAACCACAAGAAGAGCTAAGAATTTACAAAATACCAGGGGAACAAGCCCTGTACCAGATGGAAAGGGACCACACAGAGCTACCAAACCGGCACCCCCCTCTTCATGCCCCAAAAAGATAAAGCGTGCCAAAATAAAATAGTAGTTGTACACTAAGGCCCAGCAATAGGGCACAGAAATAAAGGAGGGTAGACACACAAAAATACCACCCCGCAACAATTCAATAAACCGGACGGTACCAAGTTTTTAGCTTGAGGGTTGACACTTACCCGCGGCATAGTAAGGCAGGCCAGGGGCAGTACAGAGGAAGGCCGAGCAGGTACACCCGATGGGCATTTGGCAGATGCTCATTAAGGAGGTTTAAATGTGTATGTTGTGTCTCATCCAATATCATATAAAGGCGTACCCGCCCTGCACTTAAGACGAGGCCCACCAGTGACTGTCGCCACTGAAGTTGAACGCACCGGATATACGTATTCATGGTCGCGCCTGGCCGACACATGATACGCGGTAGCGCTGCCATGGAGACGCGTCCCATCATTGTTGCCAGTCCCCCCATGGGCTGATGTGGCGCAAGCGCCTAGGCGCGGACACAGCCCCCGACGCGTAATCATATCTACAGGTACCTATAGGTTGAAATCTTACAATGAAAAACAAAAATTAAAATAAAGACCAACAGCCGCCTGTCAGTATCAAACATGGAAAGGAGTTGAGAAAACGTATGGAAAGCCCATTAGCCCGTCACTGCAGGTGAAACACTGCGGGATACATCGCCCGTCCGCATTTTTTAAGATCCTATTCCCCCAAACATAGTACTAATGGATCAGAATGCGACAAACCTATTGTATACATAATAAAGGATCACGAAAATCAAATATTTACATAATATAATAAATGACAAATGCGTGCATGTATATCATACCGACGGCACCCTTGGGGTCAATATAAAATAAACTCGATCAACGTCGGTCACAATCTTACATAGCCTACATGACAACGCACATCCCAGATATCTAAACATCGTCCAATAAAAGTGCTAATTATATTGTGACTCACAAGTGAAATAGTGATTAGGGCCAAAAAAGTACCAAATAAAGGCCCAAATTAAGGAACGGGGCCCTTTCTCCCTTTTTTCCCATTCATTTTCACTCCACCTTCAAAAATCTATAACTTTTTTTTTTTAACATAAACAGCTATGTGACGCGTGGGTTTTGCCTGTCACACAAACTCCCGAACTTCATACGTGAATTGCATGAATATTCCATGCCATGTCTAATGGACGCAGCCCGAAAAAATTCCAACTCAGTGAAAATGGTGTTGAAAACAAAAACGACATTTGTGTCAGATTCTTGTGGGATTGGATATTACGGTTTCACTTCAAGCCACAAATGACCATCTAAGTTATTCTTTGGGGCAGACGAGTACCCCCAGCGGATACCAAATTGTATAGGTTGTATACAGAGTCATACATTTACACATAATTTAAAACCTCATGAACAAAAATTTTTTTTTTATTTTTGCGTTTTCGTGTGCTTATAACTTTCCTACTTCGTGGTATGGAGTTGAGGGTGGCCTGTCCATCTTTGCAACTGTTGATGATGTTTTCAATTATATTATTTTAGCCGACGTACGACGCCTTTTGATCACTTTCCCCTATCACGAATGTTAATGTTTTGTTTTAAATGGAAAAAACCCAGGCAGCAAGTTTTGGACTTTGGACGCGCTTTCTGTTATGGGGTCCTAAAACGCAGTGAAAAAAACGTTATTATATATGATAGCATTTTCGGACGCGGCAGACACCTAATGTGTTTATGATTTAGTTTCTATTTAATTTATATCAGTCTTAGGGAAAGGGGCGGGATTTGCATTTTTAGCGTTTTATTAAATTTGTTTTTTTTCGTGCGACGAAGCTACCCCTAGTGACGGACTCGCCGCTCTCCGATGGATGTCACGGGGAGCGGCGATCCTCGACAAGATGGCGCGCAGCATCTGATTGAAGCCGCCGGCAGCTTTTGCCAGCAGCGATCGCAGAAACACCCGCGATCGGTCGCCCCACCAATCGCGGGTGTTTACAGGTAAGCTTTGCTGCCAAGTTGCAGCAGGAGACCATACGACAAGGCTATGGAGAGGGTTAGGCACGCGAGCCCTCTCCATGCATCGGAACGCGACCGCTGCCGTGATACAACGGCGGGCGGCGCCGGATACAGGTTTAATGGTCAAACCTGTTGATGTAATAGGTAAGAGTAGGGGACCGTGCAACTGTATAGTACACAATAAGACTAAGGGACCGTGAATAAGAAAACGAGTTACATTAGGCTGGCATAGCGCATATTACTTATAAAGATTTCAATACAAACCTAAAACAAGAGGCAAGGGGACAATAGTCATGAATGGATATAGGTATATGTAAGTGGCACGTGCTTGCAACCCAATTCAGTGCCTGGGTGCAACATAACACCACTCGTACCCAACCCCCCCACTAGCAACCCCCCGTAGGGATGGTATACCTAAAAAAACACGGCAAGTACACACATAAACATATAAGTGTAGGACATTATAACAGACCTTAAAAAATATAAATATGACTACGGCATCCTTACATGGACAAGTTACGAGATGTACGTACCTGGAATCAATAAAAGACGGATTGTCATCCATCAGCCAACTCCTGCTCCCTTGAGAACACCCCGCTCCAAAGTATTTAGCGATGCCTAGCAGGTATCCATGGAGCACTGTATGGTGCATCGAACCATATCCAACGTACCACAAGAAAAACAAATTATGGACACAAAATAATCACCATACAGATAAGACAGTTAAAGAATGTCATAGACCTATGTGGTACGTATCAAGGCATATCAAAATATACTCTTTGCCAGAACCTTTTTCCATCACCCAGATCCAGGTTTAAAGCTAGACCCTGTCTATCCACATACTATGAGTCCACTGGGTACAATTTGTTTCTGCGGAAGTGTCTAGGACAGGTTGCAGTTTTATCTCTTCAAAGACCCAAATTATCATCATTCTGACTGCCTCTGAATGCTAGCACATGTTCATAGACCCGTACCTTTAGGGGTCTGGTTTTCATGCCAACGGATAGGCTTCCCGACGGTGCAGCGCAGACAGTAGAGACACCGACTCCGTATTGCGTTGATACTTATGACACAATTTTATATCTTCTCTGCGCAGGGTTGTGAATCTCCGTGTCCGCCCCATATTTCAGGCCTTGCATTTGACACAGACCAATATGACCCCCATGTTGGACCACTCCTCCAAAGCGAGGTCTTTTATACTCAGGGAACTAAGGCTCCGCACCAACACATATCTCGTAGATTAAGTGATCTGCGAAGTAATAGACGGATCATGTGAGGCCACTGTGATAAGATTTTATCTGTATCAATAGGATGGACCAATAAACCATAATCAATAATAATATAATATAATAATTAATTAATATCGATAATCTCCCTGAACCCCCTCCATTGAGAGTGAAATAGTGATAATCTCTTACTGTTTCTGTTACGTTTCTTCTGTTGGGTCTACTCCCAAGAGGAACCACGAGTCTTCCTTTTGGCACGATTATATCTGTTGGATTGTAGCTTCCCTGTAGCCTCTGTCCCAGGATCGTTTGGACATAGTTCCTGGGCTGTGTTCGAAAAAATTGGTCACGGAGCAGATACGTCTCTTCTTAGGATCGACCCACGGGATGGCTTGTTTTGGACTGATGGTAGTGGGAGGAAGCTGCATGGAGGAGAGAAGTTACGGATGTCTCTTTTCGAAAAACATGGTAGTAACAAAACCTTCTGTGTTTTTCCAATAAGATGTCCAGAAAACTATCTGATCCTGACTGTACTTACAGGTGGTTAATGTTCTGTTAGTTGACGTTTGAGGCCCTGCAGAAAAATAAATCCAAGTCAGTGGCAGAGCCCTGCCAATGAATAGTTATGTCATCATATACCTTGACCACGAGTGACGGCGTCGTAACTGGGGTGTTATCAACGACTTCTCTCTCCACAGCCCAGGAAAAAGTGGCCATAAGAGGTGCGCCCCCATAGCCGTTCCCTGGAGCTGTAGGAAAAATTGGTCGCGAAAAATGAAAAAAATGTTTTAAAACAAAATCAAAGGAGCATAATGTACCTCAACCAGGTCTGGGTCTGAAGAGGACAATTTCCAGAAAATATTTGGACGCCCGCACTCCCGTGGTCAGGTAGTATAGAGGTGTGACGGGCCTGCCAACGCTCACACGTACCACCACTCTGGTTAACCCCTACTAGAGGCGCAGAACATCCGTGGTGTCTTTTACAGCAGGGGAGTGATCTCGGTAACTAGATACAAAGTCGGTGTAGGTGGTAAACTCCCTCAGGGCCTGTACTCATTTTTGTCCATCAATTTATGTGGTTCTCCACTCCCATCTGCAACAAGAGGTCCATTTCTTTCTTAAAATTTAGCAAGGGGTTTAGAAGGTAACTTCCTGTAACACTGTGACATATTGAGTTGTCAGAAGGCCTCCCCTCGTACATCTCCGTTGGCCAGATCATAACATTGTCCCCTTGTCTGCAGGTTTGATAACTACGTCCCTGCGTTGGCTTAGCTCTCTAATGGCTAGTCTTTGTGCTGGGGTGACATTATCCTGCGAGATCTTTTCGGATACCAATTTCAGATCCCTCTTGACTAGCTTGGTGAATATCTCAACTGCAGGGCACAGAGTAGAAGGGGGACAATGTTGTGAGTGGCGATAAAGGTGCACAGGGAGGTTGGGTTGTGTCTCCTCTTCCTGTTCCTCTAAGAGGGCCTCGAGTATGGAGAAGACTTGTTGATCCTGCTCATTATCTAAAAAAAACCCCGTCTGTTGTTTGGAGAAATGTTTTTCAAATATGAGCTTGCGCGCAAAGAGTTCGACATCCTTCACTGCTGTGAAGTAGTCAAATCTTGCCACTGGTGCAAAAGAGAGGCCCTTCTGTAACACATTCTCGGTTCTTTGTGTAAAGGATAGGGATAGCGATTCAATTACCTTCGCATGTCTCTTTGGCGTGTCTCCCAGTTGGACATGCCTCCTGTTTTTCTTTTTATAGCTTTTTATAGCTTTTTTTCTAGGTATATGAATTATTTTAGGGGTCATTCTCACAAAACATAATGGTTCCCCATTGACATCTATTGTCTCCCCACACCGTGACCGGCGAATAAGTACATGTTATATATCTCGCTGTGTTACTGCGCCGGCCCTGGACTTCTCAAGTGTGCTGATGTATGCCTGCCATGCAACACCTTCATGTGAATGTTCTGAGAGTGTGTCACACCGAATCTGGGGGCTAGCTGGTTGGTGAATTGTTGAGCATCAACTTTGATGCCTTTTCTAATGGCAGCATTCCACTTCAAAAATATTAGATCACTATGATTCACTGTCCCACACTAGAGGTAATACAACTAACCAAAAAACACTCGATATAGTTGCATTAAAACACCTAAATGCCCTATTACTATCTTACGCCAGCTTCTTACTGAAATCATTTAGGGCTATCCTGCGAAGTAGACTGATAGATCAGCATAGCATGAGTATCTTGATGCAGTGACCTACAGTGTGCTTACTAGTGTGCATTCCTGTTCTTACCGCACCTGCCGATATCACTATACCCATAGCTGCATACTTGTGAGTAATCACTGGAATTACCTCTTACCTACTGGCCCCCACACCTCGTTGTCAGAATTATTTACCTTCCTAACGCTATGCGCCGTAGCTCTACGGAGCAGAGGGTATAAGGGTTGGTATGAAGAGGCGCCGAACGGGCTGAGTCTCATCTTCATACAAATGGTGGGGGTTTTTGATTTGCCAGAAAACCCCAACCGATCCATAATAATCGCCATTTGCCCATCTTTCTTACAGCGACGCCAGCGCGCCTCGAACGTCATCGGGGGGTTCCTTCTTCCCTCCGGCGATCGGGTGCCATGGTAGCCTCGGGTCTTCTTTGACACGAGGTACACTGAATTCTCAGATCGTTACACATGGAGCAGTGGCTCATCTGTAACGCCATGACCTGCAAAAAATTGCCATGATTATGCACATACAGAGTATGCATGATATCGGTAGGACGCGATCCTGACAATCTAGGCGTTATGTACCCTAAGATCGGTTAAGAACATTTCTGTGGGAAAATCAATAACAAAGTTTAAAATCAAAAATATTTTAAAAATATAACAAAATCAAATCCCCCCCTTCCTAGACATGATCATAACACATAATAAAAGTTACAAAATCACACAACATATTAGTTGGTAGTCCGCATCCCAAAATGCCCCACTCTATATACATAAGAAAAACCGGTTACCGGCCGGCGGTTGACTCTTTCCGAGCCTAAGCGGAACATGGCGACCCCACATGTCACGAAATGCGACTTTTTGTACACCATTTTGCTATCACATTAAAAAAGAAATTTAAAAATGATCAAATGTTGCACAGATCCTACATAATGGCTCTGCCAATGAAAACGGGACTCATTTTGCAAAATAATGCACACCCACACAGCTCGTCGCAAAGTCCCTCAAAGTATGAAAAAGTTATTAGTTCAGAAGTGACAAAAAATTTTTTTTCTTTTTGACCACATTCGTTCTAATTTTTGCCCCAATGATTAAAACACTAAAAATATGAAATGTGGTATCACCGACGATCTGCCACCCCCCCCACAAAGACTAACAGTAGCGCTGTTATTTCGGAGCGACCACTGACGTGAGTCGTCAAAAACACTGAGCCCAACCCCCAAAGAACGTGAGCTCAATGTTGCTTGGTTTTTTTAATTTTTCCAAATTGGAATTTTTTTCAGTCATTCCACGCTACAGTGCATGTTAAGCATACATAAACATAGGGAAGTAAAACTTGCTTACGGCACAAAAAAGCACTCACACAGGTCTGTACAGTAAATGTAAAAAGTTATTGGATTTTTGAAGTTGGAGTGAGGAAACGAGCGGAAAAACCCTGCCGTCTTAGGGGTTAATATTTTGGCAATTCTACAACTGGATATCTTATTCTCTCTTTTTCTGGCGGATTTAAATTTCAGTGCGCTCCTTAACCCCATGCGCAATACAGACGGACCTGTAACGTTTCTTGCCGCACATGGGGTAGTCTAGAGGGATTCACGGGCTGGAGCCTCTTCATTTACACGCGGGTGCTTGCTTCACAATGAAGCAAGCACACTGCGGCTAAACACCCGCCGCCCATCGGTTGCTCTGTACCGACTTCGCGGCGTGTTAACACTCTTATCCCACGCCGGCCAAAGCCGTGACGTCATCGGGGAGCGGACGCTCTGTTGACCATGACAGCTCGGATCACACAGGATCCGAGGCCATCAGAGTTTTCGGCCATCTATTACAATGTGCGATCTGCACATGTAATAGATGGCCCTCGCCCTGCCAACATCCCCCATATTGCCATACTGTATTATGGCAGTCTATGGCTTAGATCAATCAGACAACCTAGCCGGGTAAAGCTATCACTAGGGAGTAGGAGACGGTCTGAAAAATAGCGAAAAAAATTGAATCTGAAAAAATACCAAATACAAAAACTATTAGTACACAACACCAAAAAAAAATTCAACACACCCCACTCCCCCTTTTCTAGACTGAGATAAATATAAATAAACGTAACAATTCATAAAACATTAGTATCGCAGCCCACGTCCGGCACACTGCACCCCGATATATCAAAATATAATAAGTTTTTTCACTGCGTTAACCCCGCTAACGGGAAAATAGTGCCCAACCAGACGCAAAATGGACCCCCCCCCACATTTTTTTGTAATTTTGACAATATAAAAAATTCATAC
>CM033644.1:90899098-91079155 GCA_019512145.1 Engystomops pustulosus | reverse complement strand
AAAAGTGATCAAAAGGTTGTACAATTCTAAAAATAAAAGCATTGAAACCATCATCAAAAGTCGCAAAAAATGACACCACGCACAGCTCCATACACCAAAGTATCAAAAAGTTATTAGCGCAAGAAGACGGCAAAATGAAGAATTTTTTTTTTGTACAGGAGGTTTTAATTTTTGTAAATGTATGAAAACATTATAAAACCTATACAAATTTGGTATCCATGTGATCGTATTGACCCAATGAATAAATTAGATATGTCATTTGGAGCGCACAGTGAAAGACGTAAAATCCACGCCCACAAGAAAACGGCGCAAATGCGTTTTTTCACCATTTTCACTGCATTCAGAATTTTTTTCCCGCTTCCCAGTATATGGCATAGACAATTAAATGCCATCACTATGAAGTGCAATTTGTTACGCAGAAAACAAGCCATCACACAGCTCTCTACATGGAAAAATAAAAAAGTTATAGATTTTTGAAGGTGGGGTGTGAAAAATAAAAACGCAAAAACGAAAAAGGGCCTGGTCCTTAAGGGGTTAAACTAGTGGGTGCAAAATAAGTTACCATACTGTGACTCTCCTCACTCCTCTCCTTTCCTCTCCTCATGGTGACTGTGATTACAACCAAGCAAGTAGAGAAGGAAGCATTTTCCTCGCATATGATATATTATCCAATACATAATCTGATATGAGATATGTCATAGTTTATACAATTGTCAGTTTTTTGTCTAACAAGTATTCTGCTCCATAAAATATGATACGAACATGCTCTATTTTTACTACATTTACCAGTCTGTACTTTGATTAGACTGTACCCTCCTATTTTAATATCTATTCTGTACAGTGCTGGGACAATGCTAATGGACTTTTTCATTCATATGTGGCTCCTTGATGACTCCTTTCTACTTAGATTGCATTTGTTCTTCATTTCTATCAAAATTAAAGAAATCTTTACAGAAATATAGATTAGAAAGAAAATTCTTTTTGAATTTTAGCAAATGTAAAATTGAGGGAAAAAGCTACCATTACATTGATTTATACTGGTAAAATAACAACCATTGACCTATTTTTAACAAGTGACTCACCTTTTATGAAATGCTCTAGTATGGATTTTTAGAATTTAGCTTTCTGTCTCCACCTGTGCCCTGAATTAAATCATAGCTGAAATAATGGAATCCTATTTTTAGGCCAGTATTAATTAATGGTACCATGCATTGTATGCCCTGCACTTAGACCTGGCTTCATGAGGGGGTATCAGCAGGGGTTTTCACCAGTTTAAAGGCATTTTGTCTGCACCAGAGAAGTATTTTACTGACCATCTGTGCATTCTGCTTTCAATATGTACACAAATGATGGAATCTGCGTCTAATTTTAGATACCTAATTTAATACAAAGTGTAGAGCGTATAATTCAATACAAAGCACTACAATCAATTATTATTCTGTAAAGCTGTGAGGATTGTAATGGCTTACAAAACAGCTATATGTTAGAAAATGCATATACATGTATTGTATAGTTCATTATATAATGGGCATCAAATAGGATGTTCTTGTAAGAAAAACACATACAGGGGATAATTTATTTTATTTTTTATTTTTTTTCATTTATGCCTTTTTGGTGCATTTGGCTGTTTTGCACCAATTCCATTAGCTGTATAAAAAGTAGAGCAGATGTGCTTGTTTGGATTTTTGCCTTTTTGGTGCTAATCATCTGAATTGCCCAAAAAAGGTGCAAAACTAAGCCATCAATGTCTTTACTTTAACTTTCAAAAGAGTTTTATTGCAACATATTGAAGAAGAAGAATAGAATGTGAGCCAAAGGCAAAAAAAACCTTGGCTTTAGATCATTTCTTTCATGAAAGGAGGAAAGGGATACTTTACATTGGTGTGATAGGGCTTGGATTTAGTCCATCCCCAGCTGGGGCTTTACCATGTGCAAAGGGGTGCTTATTTTTAAATGTAAAACAACACAGCTGGCAATGCATTAAAAATGCCAGGGGGGGGGGGTTTACCTTAACTATTTTTTTTTTTATAAATCATTTTAACAAGACATTAAAAGGAATTTATTTTGAACAGACATGGTAATCATAAGATTGCTGTGCCTCAAAGGGTTTAGCAGAAATTATGGGTCATTTCCTCCTGTAACTTGCTCTGTTATATAAGTCCCAGTTATGGTGAAAACATGGAAATGTCACAGGGGACATATACATTAAAAAACTACACATACAAAAAATATTAATATATAAAATTACACATTAAAAAGTTTGAATAGTTTAGTAAAAAATCCCAAACTTACACTATGAAAAACACCTCCATAGTTGCCCCATTTACCCCAAACCATATGTATTAAACATTAAAATCATAAAAGACCATTACATGGCGATTTCATTTAAAATGGTCATTTTTAGATCATTTAGAAGTGTAAATAACAAAGATGAACTATACATTACAAAAAAAATGCCTTTTCCCCATTTTTTAAACATTTTTTTAACCCCAAATAAAATTAAGAATGAAAGAAAAAATCCATTAACAGCTTTTATTTTTTAACTAGTCTTATGTGTCTAGACAAAAAAGTGGCGCAAAAAATTAATTTAGCCCACAAAAAAATAAGTTGTGGTCCTTAAACTACTATGTCCGCGAATTTGTAAATAATTTCCTGGTGGTGCCAGCTGTCTGTTCCAACCTATGATCACCCATCTGTTAGTAGAACCTAATAAGCATATCATGTGCTAAGAATAACAACTAGGAAATGGTGGAGGTTTTAGAGAAAAATCCAAACTCTGTATGATTCAGTAGAGAAAACCTAAAAAGTTGAAGATAGTTCAGGTGCGTGAAGGTCCGTTTGCTCGATGGATACAAGATGTACTAGGCTTGTAAATCTTGAAAATCTGTTAATATGGTTACCCTAAACTAGTATCTATGGGTTATGTTTGGTATTTCAACTAATATCCATGCATTTTCATTTTACATGCATTATATTGTTTGGGGAAATACTGGCATGTTTTGGTTTCTTATTGTAACATCCATGCCTAAACATCCCTCTATCCGCATTTGGCAGAATAGGTGGAATTAATTTGAGTGTGAACTGTGGCTTAGTGTTCTGTATTTGAATTAATTGAGCCACACCCTGCTCCTTGCATTTCAGCCTGCCCCGCAAGGGTTACTAGCCTGATGGACAGTTCCCCCAGTCCATCAGCTGAAGGCATGTCTAGGAATTGCCTTATATACTTGCCTACTCCCATCAGACCTGGCTTGTTATTCAGTCTGATCTCTGTATCTAGTGTTTTTGTTGCTTTTTGCTATTCTGTGTTTTGACTTCTGCTTTGCCTTCCAGCTATTCTTTTTGCTATACGATTCTGTACCTTTGCTGCGATCTTGGTTTTGACCTGGTTCTGTCCGACTCTGCTTGTCTGTCTGTTTCTGTTGTTTGTCCCTCAATGTTGTGTCTTTCCCAGTGTTATCCCACTTTCCCTGTCCCTGACTTGTGTTTGATTTCTGTGCACCAGTGTGAACACTGGTATATCTCAGTATTCCTGTTACTTGTCTGCTCTACCATCCAGCAGCTGCCAGATGAAGTAAGTCTTCCCTGTCATCTTGTAGGTTCACTCAAGAACCGTCAGTTAGGTTCCTGATAGTGGCTTCATCCTTGTCAGGGTGGTTTATCTGCTGTAGGCAGGGCTTAGCCGCAGGGTGAGTTCGCCACCACTTGCTTAGTCTGACATCTAGCGTCTGGTTGTGATTGCGTGGTTGCTGGACAGGTACTGACACTTATTCTGTAAAACACCTTTTAACCTTTGTTTTTGGGACAATTTTTATACTTTTACAATTACAAGTAAATCATTTATTAAGTTAATCAATTATGAAATTTAAACAAAATAATGTCATACTTCCTGTTGAAAAAATCTGCTGGTCCATGTCCTCATCATCAACGGTTACTGCAACATTCTTCTTTGTGGTCTCTCTCCACATTTCTCATCTGCCTCTATTTTCTGCCAGTCTCTCCACTGATTATCCATTGCACAATAAATTCAGTATAAAATATTGACCATGACTTAAGGTTGTAACAGATTATAAGTTTTTCTGTGTACCAGAGCATAGGGTTTTATGTAAGTGTGTGTACAAACCTATGTGAAAAGGACGCTGTAACTATAATGCTTGTTAGTATGGATGTGAGGATGTAAAACTGACATTCAATTTATCCATCGGGGAAAGGGTCACATCTCGGTTAGGCTTCATTCAAAGTATTATATGGGGGACATATTTACAGCCGCAAGCTGTCCCCCATATACGGCAATAGCCGCACGGAGCGATATGGTGCTGTACTTGTGCGGCACTGTACTTCCCCATACACAGAAAAAAGATTGGACATATGCCCCCATTTTACGACCCATACCCAATGCATTGTTATGGAGAGTGGAGGGGTCACCCCTCTTCCTATCCATGGCACTGGATGTATGCCCAGCCGTAGTAATGCGGGCATACTTGAGCATAAGGTAGTGTAAATGCAGCCTTATACAACAGTAATACTGAGGAGATGATTTAGCCTGAGATTCTGTGTCCTGATTGTCTGGACTATTAGTGCTAGAGACGAGAGCTCGGTACTATAGGAAATGAGGGAAGCTGCTCTGGCCTCAGTACTCTCTCGCAGGCTAGGAAGAAGCAAGCAGCATGATATAGGTATAATTGGAATTAGTGTCAAAGGCTCTCTTTTAAAACAATTTTTGGACAGTTAACTTAAGGGTTAAGCTTTATTTGCTATGCTCCCTCCTAGTGTCGTCACCTATCCTCCCATATAGGTTACGGACAAAGGAATACTTTCATTTTTTCTCTTCTAATGATGAAGAAATAAACATAAAAACAGGGAAAGCAGTTGTCGTGTCCACAGTTGTGGCAGACCAATGAGCTTATTTACTTAACCCCTTTCTTACTGGGCACTTTTCAAATTATGTGTTTCCATTTTAATCCTTATTTCCACAAGCCATATCATTTTTATTTTTCTGTTAACAGAGACATATGGGGGCTAGTTATCTGAAGGACAAATTGAGCTTTCTAGTGGCATTTTATGTTTTGTTTAGTGTACAGGGAAGCTGTAAAAAAAAGCTAGATTTGCCAAAAACACACAGTTGCACTATTTTCCTATGTGCTATGTTTGTTACAACTCTTACTGTTACCAAAAAACACCTCCCATTTATTCATTACATCGGTTTGATGTAATTTATATAGGTGTTTTAACACTAAATAACTGTAAATCAGTTTTGCCATATTGGGGCAGATTTACTTACCTGGTCCATTCGCAATCCAGCGGCGCGTTCTCTGCGGTGGATTCGGGTCTTCCGGCGATTCACTAAGGCAGTTCCTCCGACGTCCACCAGGTGGCGCTGCTGCGCTGAAGTTCCCCGGAATGCACTCAAGTACACCAGCCTATTCCTAGTGAAGGTAAGTGCAAGCCCCGCAATACTTTTTTTTTTTTAAATGCGGCGGTTTTTCCGAATCCGTCGGGTTTTCGTTCTGCCACGCCCGCCCGATTTCCGTCACGTGCATGCCAGCGCCAATGCGCCACAATCCGATCGCGTGCGCCAAAATCCCGGGGCAATACAGGGAAAATCGGCGCAAATCGGAAATATTCGGGTAACACGTCGGGAAAACGTGAATCGGGCCCTTAGTAAATGACCCCCATTGTGTCTATAATAACTATTTTATGCTTCAGTGTATGGAGCTTTGTAAGGTACATTTTTTGGGGACTACCTGACAATTTCATTGATATCATTTTGGGGAAACACAACCTTCTGATCACTTTCTATTTAAATTTTTATGTGTTGCAAAACAGCAAAAAAAAAAAGTGGCAATTTGTGGTTCAGTGCCAGGAATAATTGTTTTAATATTTTGATGGATCAGACATGCGGATACCCAGCATGGTTTTTTTTGTTTTGTGTTACTTATTTATTTATGTTCTAAGGAAAGGGGGTGATTTTAATTTTTCACTTTTTTTTTATTTTTTTTTAAATATTTTCAAACTTAAAAAAAAATCTGTTATTTCAGGCTTTCTAGGGTTCATTAACCCTATGGGTCTGATCGCTCATACAATTTACTGCAATACAACTGTATTGAATATTGTGAATATACTGTTTCTATCTTACTTTACAACCAATGGGCACAATCCCATGATATCACTGCGACACTGATTGGCAATTAAAGATGGTGACACCCGTACATTCAGTGAAAAATGATCCATGCACCAAAGGGATCCTTCTACCCATATAGATATAACTCAACATTTCTGTTCATTCCAGCGATCAGATGTTCAGATTGGGAAATCTCTAGAGTGAATGGAGTGATTTTCACTGCAATCAATACTGGGCAAGGGACCTAAAGCACTGTAAGGTGCAGCTGTCGGGTTCAACTGTGGCACTTGTCAGGTTAAGAGCGACGAGTGAGGCTAGCACCAGCCATAGCGGCTATTGGCAACTCTCAACTGTGTAATACAGCTGACAGCAGGCATAGCCAATGAGCCCTCTAAACACAGCCCTGTCTGCTGTTTGACATTTATAGTTGTACCGCAGTAAGGAACTAGATAAAAAAAGATTGTGTTCACTAAAACAATAAATAGCTCGGAAATATTTGTAAAATTGTAACACAGAGTATGCATTTATTTTAATGAAAACTACACCGTAACATTGTACTGTATATTTGTAATTTAATAATAAGAAAACATTATTTCCTGGAGAAATTTAGCAATATCTTTTTATATCCTTGCATTATCTCAATTTCGACTCATCAGTTATCTTTGCCTTATATTGCCATAATATGAATATCAATAAAAATGTATTTTAGAGATTTTTTTCATTACAATGTTAATGGCCATTATTAACATGACAACAGATTTACAAAGATTTTCAAAGTGTCCACATTAAAATAATGTATAGTGCTAGAAAACAAAGGTAAAAGTATTTTTAGTTTGTCATAAAAATAATGAAATGGCCACCAATTACTTTTGTCTTTAAAGATCGGGCATTGGTAGCTGGAATTTTAATCTTTCGATATTTCTTACAGTATTCAAAATGTCTCCAAGGAATGTAATTAATATTAATATTTTAAAGGGTATTGCTGTAAATTGTCATTTTTAAGATCTTCTCCACTTAAAATATATTCATACATAAATGCCATCATAAAATCAGGAAATCAACCTTCAAAATAAAGGTAATCTTCTTACATTTGTTATCTATGGCCTCCTTCCTTGTGGCAGCTTGTGTGGGTGCAATGAGCGCAAGGGAGTAAATTTACAGTAAATGCGCCATTTTGGATAATTGGATTTATGTTGTAAATTCAGTGGTGCCCTAGTGTATCCTGTGATGGAACTCAAAAGTAGGGGTTCCTCATAGTTTGGTTTGCAGTGGTGGAATAGTGTATTATTTTTTATTACACTGTTAAGGCTTTAATTTTTTTTTTAAAGCAATTAGCCATTGAACATAAGTACTGGAGAATGCCTGATAGCACAGCCCACAAGCAAGAGACTCATTCAAACTCGTCAGTGAGCATACATTGTTCGACTACCCCCTCTTCTTTTTTCTTTTCTATCTTTGGTTTGCAGGTGAGACCGTTTCTAATATGTCAGAGATGCACAGAAACAGATGCAAGGCTAATCTGCTGACTCTTTGTGAGGAGAGAGGACTAACACCAACAGACCAGAATAAGGTAGAGTCAATTCAAGCACTGGTGGTGTTTGATGTGCAGTGCCATCCTTCTGCGGAAACGGACCAGGAACCTCTAGCCTCAGAAGATCCTATAGATCAGCAACCGGCTAGGCATGGCGGTGCCAGAGCCCCTAGCGGTATGGACACCACTCTTTCTCTACTTCACCAACAGATTAGTTACTGTGATTCTAACCTGAGGATGCAACTGTTGATGCAGAACTGGAAGCTGCCTGAGTAGAGAGAGCAGCTGCCATACTCAAAGCAGAGCAGGAGCTTCAGATGGCCCAGATTTAACTCCAACAACAGCAAAGAGCTTCACCATCATCACTGGACTTAAAGGAAAAGTACCCCTGGACTTAAAGGAAAAGTACTGGAGGTGTTTGTAGCCCTAACTGCCTCTGCGTAGCATGATTATGAGGCCATAAAAATAGCTCTGATACAGCATTTTAAAATCACTCCATAAGTATACAGAGAGTGTTTTCAGAATGTCAGGCAGGCAGATACTGATAGTTATGCAGAGTTTCTAGGAAATTGCTTTACCTGGTGAAACAGTGGTCTAGAGGATGTGGTGTGATCATAGAGGAGATTGATGACCTGATTGCCACAGACAATATTATTCACACCTGTTCTGCAGTGGTGCGACGATTTACACAAGAACGAGAGACAAAATCTAGGGACAATGCTGCCCAGGTGGCATATGTGTTTGTTGCCAGTAGTGTGCTGCTGCTTGATGGAGTGGAGGAAAGCCCTCTGTCAACTTTTCTACTGTTGCCCACAGTAGGGGCTGTTGCCTACTTGGATGGCATGTGCAGTCATATCTGACATAAGCACTTGACACAACTGTCACTGGTGTTCCAAAGCATCCAGATAGCCAGTCTGGCAACCAAGCCGGGAAAGTGTCAAAAAGGCATGACTAAGGTGCAGTACCTCACTTCCCATGCCAGAAGAGTGGATCCTGCCAGAGGGGGCACACATCTCCATGCAAGTATGCTTGGTATACAATCCTTGATCCTTGTGGTAGATGCCCTTTAATTACAATCACATTTAGTCATAGCAAGCCATTAACTTACCCCTTTTGCAGTGTAAATATGAATGACACTTTAAAGCCCAGACAGTAGCTGCAGGGGTGCAATGCTCGTGTGGTACCCAGCAATCTCAGATTGTCCATGTGCAGAACAAATATAAATCTTTTATTATTTCAAATTTGTTCATTTTATGCATTGGAGAAAAGGATAATCCTTTCTGCAGTACAGACCTTTCTGCATCATTGAGCTGGTGTGAAGATAGATTGACAATTTGAAGAGTGGATGTATTCTGCGGATCCTCATCTGTTTGTGCCCTCAATGTGGGAGTATTTATTGTTTGCGATGATATTTTTTCAATTGTCTTTGATCTGGAGGGGATTCTCTGTGTCTGGGCCCTCTCTTTTTGGTATTGACCCTGTTTGCACTTGTATCCACATCGCTCACATCGGAGGATAAAAGATCACTCGATGCGGATTCTGATGGTGTAGTGGAGGTCCCCTGTTTGTAATTGTTTGTAGGATGTTTGTTATACACATATCTTTTTGTCCCTCTCCGATTGCCTTTGTGTTGCCACTTGTATTCTCTCTTGAGGAGATAACCATTTCTCAGATATGCTACTTACCATGTTTATCTTGTTCCATACCTGTTTTAACCTGACTTTTCTCATTTCACACGAGCACGGTGGTGGGGCGTGCGCTCGGTCGTGACGTCACATGGCCCGCCCAAATTGGAGGTGGAGGATTGGGCCGGTCATGTGACCTCGCGACGGACGCGCGCGCGCGCCCCGCGCCCGCACGCCCACGCCATTGCGATACCAGCCCCACACAGGTGAACCAGCAGCACTTTTTTGTATATAAGGACCATACTTGGTTAAGAGCCACATACCCCTGAGGAAGCCACCAGGCTCGGTGGCGGAACGCGTGGGGAGCCAGCCCCAACTACCCTACATTTGGTGATATTTTTCTATTTATCTTTCAGTGTCTGGTATATGTTTATTGCGCAGTATCCACATTGCCATATTGTTCATCCTATATACCACACAGTATCATACTGGTTTTTCATATTTGATAGGGTAGATTGGTTAGCAATCCTATAGCACAATATTTTGGCTTACATTTGTTTCCAGGGTTGCTTTTAGCAGCAAGCATTCATTTTTTTGCTATATATCACCTTGCTGCTAGTAGAGACTTAGCACCAGATGGTGCTTTTTAAGTGATTTTAATTGTTTTTGGCATACACGTTTGGTTGCTATTTATATGTATTTAAATAAAGATTTTGTATTTTTTCACCTCCATCGTGTACAGCATCAGTACCTTTAACACGTCCCTTTCTCTTGGTGCACTCAATTTGTATTTCTTGACGTGTGGTACGCCTATTGGCCTCAATTTGTTTTATCACTATGTGTACAGAGAGTGTGATATTGAAATTTAACCTTAATAAGTCTATGCTTGTAGCCTTAGAGAATCTATGTTTCTGAAGAAAAATTTTGGGTGGTGGCAGCTTGTGTGGGAGCTTGAAGCATAAGAGAGCAGATTTAGTGTAAATGAGCCATTTTGGATAATTAGCCAGAATTTATGTTGAAAATTGGGAGGCTCCCTAGGTACGTGTACCTCGTGATTTAACTTGAAAGTGAGGGTTCGTCACCCTTCTACAGCAGGACCAATTAAATTTTTACCCAACATAGTTATCTCTCACCTTATTCCAGTGTAAACCCTTCAATTGGAGATTAAATGAGTCTCTTCCATGCCATTTGACATGCTTAGCGGAGTGCTCTGGAATCTAAGACAACTCACCCAAATGGCACCTTTCCACCAAACTTGCGATGCTGGACTCTAATAAAGCATGGCTTTAGGCCTAAAAAAGAGGCTGGTGCTAAACTCACTTCCCTCTTCTACTCCCTCTTAACTCTTCAGGCCAAAAATAAACAAACTTTACAGGTATCTACCCTATATCTACCCTGTGGAACTTACCAATGTTCCACATGAAATTTATGCCTTGCTATGATCTAAACATCAGGTATTTTATCTCCTGTGCGCCCTTTCCTTCTATGAATGGGGAACTAAACAGGCAAACTTCTGACTAGAGCTCTCAGGGATAGGAAGGCTTCTACTTATCTCAACACTATCAAAACCATTTGAGGAGTGAAGGTATAATCTCCCTCCCCTTTTAGTCCTCCCAAACCCATGAAGACCCTTGCTCAATATGTCAGAGACACTGCTCTGCCAAAAGAGGGAATATAATTGCTTGACACTCATTTCTCCCCAGAGGAATTATAAGCGATTAAATCCTTCCCATCTGGTAGAAGCCGGGGCCCCAATGTGCTCACAGCAGCTTTCTACAAGACTCTGCTTGCTGAACTCTCTCCCCTACTGGACACCTTCAATGGAATATCCCGAGAGATTCATGCTCATATCACAGTTATCCCAAATGAAGGGTATGACCCTCCTTTATGCCCCAGTTACAGGCCCATCTCCCCAAATAACTTGAATGCTAACATTAAAATGAACTGTACCAAGTTCTGCTGACCTCATGGGCCTCCTGGCCCACTCCATCTAAAAAAGTTGTATACCTAACAGAGATGACCCAACAAACTAAAAGCCTTTTCCCTCATTTACCATGAAGAGCTATCTTCCTTTCCCTTCCTTGCGCTCTCATTAAATGCCAAAAAAGCATTTGATCAAGTGCATTGGGAGGTCCTTGAGGACCCCCTCAAATATGTATAGACCTTGATATGTTAACTTGTATAAGCTCTTTACGGCATACCACAAGCCAAAAACAGAGAAATATGAGAAATTATGAGAAATAAGCTTTTTAAAATGTGCAAATGAGCCAGAGGTGCTCTGCCTGTATCTACAGGATACACTTTCTTCACCCACTTTTCACATAAGAAACCCTATATGGCGTCCCATGCAACTGTTTATTACTGATTGCCCCATACTTCTGATCTCCGACAATCCTGAATTCCCCCAGGAAATTCCCCCGACTTTCTTGCCACATTCCGGTCTCAGAAATCTCTTCTATTCAAATCACTATTTCGCACAGATTGTCTTCTGTAATGTAGCCTTCCCAGCAGATTCACCTACCGCTTGCTTGAAGTGGGAAGACACCAAACTGTCACATATTTATCACTCTAGCAAATCACAGTTAAATCTACACTACTGTCTCACCCCATTTGAGTCTAAACCCCTTACTGACATTGGACATAGAACTACATCACAGGCGTCAGGGACTTGCCGCATCATGACGTAGTACAACTTTCTGCTTCTGGCACCGGGTGCCAATGGCGCCGAATCCAGAAGCTGCGGGTGTCAGCTGTATATTATAGCCGATACACACTGCTAACACCTGCGATCGGAGGAATCATGCATGACTGTGGAATATAAGGGCCATGTGTACCGATTTGGACCCCGGTAAGCCAATTTAGCTTACCGGGGAGGTCCACTGCTCAAATGGCAGCCCCGGGGTCTGCCAGTGCCCGGGGCTGCACCATCTTTTCTGGGAGCTGGATTCTGCCTCCTAGCAGGACCCGGTGTAACACACTGAGAATGCATGTTATAAGAATAAGAGCTTGAACAGGAGATCTGAGAAACACTTGTTCAAGCCAACCTGCAAAAGTTAAAAAAAAAGTTTAAAACACTTAGTGAAAACATTTTTTAATAAAAAGAATTGATTAAATAAAGTGAAAGTTCCCTAAGCACTAACATTCTCTATACATACCTAATCAAGTTCATTAGTTGGTGAACATCACAAAAACGAAACCAGAAAAACTTGCCAAAAATGTACATTTTTCATAATATCCCATCACAAAAATGTTCCAATAAGTGATAAAAAAAGTTATGTACTTTATGTAAGTTATGTACTTAGATCTTCTCCCAAAAAAATACAAAAAGAAAGGAGACCAAAATTGACAATTTTCTTTTCCTCCATACATTCATCAATAAGCTAATGACAAACTTAAATGAAGTATTTGTAAACTGCATCTCATGTCGCAGAAAACAAGCCCTTATTTGTCCAAATTGCCAAAAAAATTAAGATTGTATAGTCAATAAAAACTGACAATCTGCTCTGAATGCCCTGGCGTGTGCCAATACAGCAGTTTAACACCACACATGGGGTATTTTTTGTACTCGGGAGAAATTGGGTATCAAACTTTTGGTTTTGGTATTTAATTCACTGAGAATGTGTAAATTTTTCAAAAAAATTGAAATTTCATAATTGCATACAATTTTGTTTTAGCCCCTGTAAAACAATTATAGGCAATAAAGAAATTACAATTTTTTTTACATACATTGGGGGATGTAGTTTCTATAATGGGGTAATTTACGGGGTTTTACTATTATTTAGGCCTCTCAAAGTGACTTGAAAGCTGAGCAGGTCACTTAATAGCATGATTTTGCATTTTTTATGAAAATGTGTTCAAAAGCCCCAAAACATCCTACAAAAATTAAGAGAATGACATAAAAACCATGTACACCATACATCATCTATCTACTACTGAAAAATGGTCCAAATTTTCCACTGATATGTCAAAACCTGGAACTTGAGCTGTGCCATAAGCTGTCCAAGACACAGATCTTCAAAATACTTTCAGGTGGATTGGGTGCCTGCTAAATTCCAACTTGAAATGCCTGCATATTCCTGCATTTGTATTTTGTAAGCTGATCAAAAACTATAATAAATCTCAAGATATTGACTAATTGTAAATGTGCAGATCCAAAAGTTCACTTGTTTTCACAGAGGAGTAGGCTGGCATGGGTGTGCTTGCCATATGCATTAACTTCAAAAGATAATTCAAATAGTCGCATGCCACTGAAATGGATGAGATTTAATACAGCATTTAATCCATTGCACCGAATGATCAAAGGATAATGTAAAGTCACTTTGACATAGACCCTGCTTGCACCAAATTAATTAAACTTGCATAAGTTTTCATAACAGGACTGAATTCAGCATTGTGGCTTTCCATTTAGGCGCACGTTTGAAGCAAATAACTACAGTGCCCACCCTGGTCTATGTGTTCGTTTGATGTGACTGTTGCAAACAACCCACTTTAAAGGCATTTATTTTTTTTAATTCACAACCTTTCCACCAAGCAGCAATATTACTAACAGGCACAGGTCCAATTAGAACACGGAAAATCTACTAAGACAATTTAGACAAGACAAGAGTAACTAGACTGACAGGAAAACTAGGATTAAAATAAATCTCCCCCAATATGTGCACATAAAAACAACCATCATACTCTGTAGTGATAATTATATAGAAAGGGCCCTGCAAAAAATAGATGGCTATAAGATATTAGATGTTGTATATTTGGACTTTTCAAAGGCATTTGACACGTGCCACATAAAAGTTGGTATATAAATGAGACTGGTGGGAATAGGAGAAATAGGGAATAGGAGGGTGGTCATTAATGGCACTTCTCAGATTGGGTTGATGTTACCAGTGGAGTGCCACAGGGGTCAGTTATTAATTCTTTTTAATATTTTATTAATGACCTTGTAGTGGGTTTACACAGTCAAGTTTCAATATTGCAGATGATACTAAGTGTGTAAAGTAATAAATACTGAGGTCGATAGTTTAGCTTTACAGAGGGATTTGTGGAAGCTTGAGGGATGGCGGAAATGGTTGATGAGGTTAATGTAGATAAATGTAAAGTTTGCACTGGGCCATGGAAACAAAAAGTATAATTATGCTCTAAACGGTCAATTACTTAGTAAAACTGAAGCTGAAAAGGACTTGGGGGTATTGGTGGATGGTAAACTTAATTTAGTGACCAGAGCAGGCGGCTGCTGCTAAAGCAAATAAAATAATGGGAATGTGACAAGAGAGAATAGATTCTCATGATAAAGAAATAGTTTTGCCCTTATACAAATCCCTGGTCAGACCACACATGTGATATTGTGTACAGTTTTGGGCACCAGTGTATAAAAAGGATGATAGTAGAGCTGGACGGGTGCAGAGGAGAGCAACCAGGATTATTAGGGGAATGGGGAGAACTGAATACACTGACAGATTAAAAATTTGGGGATTATTCAGTTTAGAAAAAGACGAGCTGAGGGGAGACCTCATTACAATGTACAAATACCTGAACGGACAGTACAAGGATCTCTCAGGACAAGGGGGCATCCTCTACCGCTAGAGAGAGGCGATTTACATACTAGACAAAAGGTCTTACATGTACAGCAGTGAGCATATGGAACTCTGCCGGGAGGTTGTTATGGCGGACTTATGTACATGTTCAAGAGAGGCCTGGATACCTTTCTTGAGAGAAAAAATAATATGGGATAAAACATTTATTTAATCTTAAAGGTTGGACTTGATGGACTTGCGTCTCCTTCCAGCCTTATATACTATGAACTATGATACATATACTATGATACTATTACAGATCTTTTTATGTCTTCAGTATACCACTGACAATCAAACACTAAGGGCAAGTTATATGTGAATATGTTCTTGTACATCCAAGTGCATTTGACCAAAAATTTACTTAGAAGGAGTCATCCCAATCTGGAAACAGAAACTTAATTCAATGGACTTGCTGTTTTAATGTGTGTGTAACTTAGAGGTACCACAGGTCCCGTATGAGGCTTGGGCATATTTCCAAATAAGTCATGTAATTGTATAGCAGTCTTGTGTGCTCTATAAAGGTGCAGTAAAGTAAATAGAATTTTCAGAGTGGAGAGAACCAAAGTATTTACTGGTGTTGTGGAACCACTCTCTCAGAGCACCACACTTTTCATAGCCTCAGCTTGGCATTGCACACAGAGATATAAGGTTTGTGTGCAGTTATTCAATCATGAAAATCTTTTCTTGAAGATCTGATGTATAATCCTGTGCTGATGTTGATGCAATAGAGGATACACACATTTAGTTGCGCACATGTCAGCAATCTGGTTTGCTCTGTGAGTTTATATAATAATGATTTTGTCTTCATAGTAAAGCTTTAGTTCTAAGGGTTAGAGCTCAGAATACCATTCAGATGATTCTACATCTCAGAGTTTCAGCCACACCAACATACTACAAAACTCCAAACCACAGAAAAAGTCAAAAAAACGTACCAGGAGGGAGAAAACGTTTCAAGACACTATCCAAAGAGGACCCCGAAACCAGCGAAGAACAAGTAAGCGTTATCAACTCATCATGATTATTTCTGATGCTGAACTTCTCTACTATCAAAAGGATAATTTTGCTCCACTAATCATTTTGATTTATACAGGCTATAATGGACGTTAATAATTTTGTTGCCTTTTGACAGTAAGAAACATTCTATAACGTGATAGCATAAACTTGATTTTGATGACTCTAAGGATTTTATCAATGTTAACTGTGAATACAGCCAATAACAGGTCTTGATTTTCTTCTAATAATGTTTATGATACACGCAGCTTAGATGGTGATGCTAATGGTATTATTGTGATACAATTAATATAAAGCAACAATTTCATTACAACTAATCCTTTTTAGAATATGTATCACACATGTTGCACATACATCTCGTTTTCATACCGACGCACTCACAAGTCGATATCAATTCACAAGACGCAGGAACTACAATCACGTGTGACAGTCACTGTACCAGTACAGAGAGACTTAGTATTTCTTCACTCAGGTCCATTCAGACTGGTATCGACGACAAGGGATGGCGGTTTTGTCCTCATCTTTGTTATTGTGCTGGTACACAATTGTCTCACAATTAACTGTACATAGGATGAGCCACTGTACAACGCGTTAGGTGTCTGACTACTGCTTGTGACCAACCACCGTTGTGCTCACAGTGTCTGACCGGAGGCAGCCGCTCTGTATTTCCGCAACGGAGGCATCAGAGTCAATATAACATATCTTCCATTGTGTACCAAAACCCTCATAGGAAGAGATTCCCCCCCACCCTGCCCCCAAGTAGAGGGAATTGGTTCACATGGATGAACGCGGGTGCATGGGTACACTACTGGCACACCAAGCTGTAGTACGGTGCCTAGCCCACGATAGGACACAAAAGTGTGGTCGCGCATGGTACATAAGAGACAGTAAAACATATACTACAAGTATTAAAAAAAACTACCTGGAAACTCACAATACTCCTGGTAACTGTGACATAGAGGCTCTTATACTTGCATTCACACATCCACTTGCAGTTATAGCCTTGAATACCATCTGGACAAATATTCTAATATACAACAGATCTCAGATGTACATCATAGAGGTTACACATTCTCTTTGACCACCAAACTATTCATATGATGGGTCATTCTTCTGCAGAAGTTGGTGCAGCGATGGGGGCAAAATTTTCCCAGTCGTTGGGCCAACTTTACGTAGCCTGGTAGGAAGAGCTATACATTTTCAATTGAAACAACCCCTTTGCCTCCAGATAGTCAGATACAGCGTTATATCGATGATATCGTCATTATTTGCGGGTTCGATTGGTGACCGTTTCTGACTTCATTCGTACCTGAACAGGAATCCGTTTAATCTTTTTTTCACCTTCCACTGGCATTAGGATACATCACCTGAACCGGCTTCCAGGATAACACGGGGTGCTGTAACTTACAGCTGTACCTTACCAGCTGACACCCAGTGTCAGCTGGGGGGCTTATTACCCACGATGTTCGCCCCCTCACCCTCGCCGTCTTGTGGGGGGGGGAGCGAAGGGGTAGTGGTGCAGACTCGATTCACGACGACAGGCCAGCCTAGGCCCGCAGGCGTCCGATCACGATTCCCGGAGCTGGCTCTGCGAGTCATCTAAGTCAGCAGTGGTGCTGTCCTGCATGTCCAAGGGCACGATGACAGTAAGGGCAGCTAGCAGGCAAGAGCACGCAAATGGAAGAATCAGTATTGCAGAGTTATCTTGAACAAGCAATCAGATGATTACTTGGTCAGTCCATGTGTTGTTGAAATAGTAAAAAAGTTAAAAATAAATGTATTCTCTAAAAATAAATCAACGAAAAAAATGCCCATAATCCCCATAACATATAAAGAGACATATAAACAAACACAAAAGTCTAAATCTCAAAAAAAACGCCATATAATAAGTATCACCGTATCCATAAAACAACCTGTAGAATGAAAGGAACCGCCGAAATGAAGCCGAAAAAAACCTGTTTAAAACCTGTCAAAAATGATGATTTTTACCTATTGAATTCCACAAAAAATAAGAAAGTGATCAATTAAAACATATTACTCCAAAATGAAACTTTGCAAAGTACAATATGTCCCGTAAAAAGCAAGCCATCAACCAGTCTCCATAGCCAAAAAGTAAAAATGTTATGCCATTGGAAGACGGCGATGCAAAAATGATAGATTTTTCCCCACATTAGTAAAAAAAAAGTTAAAATCCAGTACAGAATTGACTCATGCACTCAAACAAATGTTCCAAAAATTTTCAACAATAGGGGTAACCAACCCCGAAAAAGCATCTCATTCCGCAAAAAACAATGCGACACATTGCCCCAATAACGAAAAAGTAAAATTTTATAGCCTACATAAAAGGGTCCAAGTTGAAAACTAAAATCTGGCAGCTGCAGGTACCTCCTTCGTTCTGGCTCCTCTCTGTGCCCTCATTAAAACAAGTAACAGCCACATGTGGGGGGTCCTGTCTCATGAGAAATTACATAACAAAGTGTGAGGTGGGTTTTCTATTTTTATCTTTGGAAAATTTACATTTAGGGCTAAAGACATATAGCAGACAAAATTCGGACCATTCTAAATTACACCTTCCATTGATTGTTAATTACTCAAAGATCTCGGGGGTTAAACAATCTTCCTAAAAACTGGTTCTGATAGTTTGAGGGGTGCAGATTGAAAAATGTGTGATTATATAGGGGGTTTTGATGTTAAATATGTAAAATTTCATTCAAAAGAGTTTATCCCGAAAATAGTCAATTCAGAAAAAATAACGTAATCGATATTCGATTTGTAAGCCCGTGACATCAAAATAATTATTCAGACATTTCAAAAATTATTGAAAAGTGAAGTGGGGAGATATTGACCACAGCCCCCAGGACCCAGGAGTCTTTCTTGAATAGGAAAATACTCTCTATAGTGATGTACTGAGCACAATTAACATGGCCATGGTGCCGTAATGATTTGTATGTGAAAGTGAGTAATTGTTAACCTATAGTATTTATATATATTTTGCACTTTTTCCTGGTTCTAATGGTTCTAGATGGCAATTATAGTCTATTTGGGCCTCCATCACTGATGTTTTAATATTTGTGTTATTCATATTTATTTTATTCTTTATCTTATTGATAATTGGACCTAAACACTCTGATTCTTTTTTTTGTATATTTGGTATGCAAAGAGTTGGTCATACAGACTTATGGAAGGGACACATTGTGTGTCAGCCTTTCTATATATAAATGTGCCTTGTAATAATGGTTGAGTATATGGGAAATGTCATTCAACAACTTATTAGGTGGTAAATCTATTGCCTGAAAACGCAATGATTTAGAATTTTGAAAATGTCAAATTTTTCTAAAAATTCAATCATTTATTCTTTTTTTTTGTAAAAAAACGCAAATTTATAAGCAAAATTTACCACTAAAATGAAGTAAACATATTGGGGAAAAAACATATCGAATCGTTTTGATAAGTACAGTGTTCAAAAGTGATCAACATATAAGCGACAAATGTCAGAATACAAAAAATGGGGCTGACTGAGCCTTAAGCTATAAAATGGCGTGCGTCTTAAAAGATCTGAATACAAAGGACAAGACACACTTTCAAAATACAATGATAGTGGTGTTTTTTTCTATTATTATTGTTGCTGTTGATAACCCATCAGTAAACATAAGCATCATCATTAGAGCTGTAGCAACATGGAAACATTCACTACAAAATGCTTTCTTTTGATTTATTTTTAAAAAGCTCATTTCTAACATTACAGCAAAGCTAAATAGGGAAGTTAAGATGGCAGTTGTTTAAACTTATATCAATCTTCATGTCTGTCATCTGATCTTCTTTAATTCATGTATTGTTTTCTCTGTAGTTAAATAGATAATAGAATCAGTTAAATCACATAACTATACTATAAATTACAGAAGGCATAATAATTCAGAGTATGTAAGATAGATCGTTATTGACATGGATAGGTAACTTTCACTTATAATGAGATATATCTTACACCATGAGTATGAAAATAATATTTATCATAAACAAAAAAATCACCCAATTAGCTAATAAGATGCGCAAACGTTATTTGATTGCTCCTTGTAAGACAAATTGAAGACGTTCATAATGACAATATAACGTAGTTATGGTTTTAAAACTACATCTGAGAGCCATTAGTCATATGATAAGGAAATACACTAAAGAAGTCAATCCCATATGATATATCATTGTAATGGGAGTCGTGCCTGAGATCTTTAGGCACTCCCATGCCTAATGGAACCTAAATGAAACATATTTGATTTTCTACACTCTGAACACTGCATACACTGTCAGACACATTAGTTAATTATCAAGAAGCTGAAACTGCTATAATACACAGCTTTATTTTAAAACATATTTGTGTATGAGATGGCTTCAAATATGGAAATGTGTTTGTATAAATCGTTGCATGCTTACGAAGCATGAAGGTAACATGAACTATGCCTGGATATTATGACTAGGGGTAAAATTAACTATGTGCTGTGGGATATTCATCAAACTGCATCCTTTAAAGACTGCCCAATCAGATCTGACATTGAAGGTTTCCATATTGTTATGTTTCTATATTGACAGTGACTCCATAAATCTAAACAAAATGTAATGAAAATTACATTTAACTTTTAGTTATGTGAATAGTCCAGATAAAATTGTGACAAATGTCAGTTTATATTATTTTTATATAAAGCGATAAAAATAACTTTACGCATGATATTGGCAAACCATGAGATAGAAATATCACATGTTTGAAGTTTGTCCAAAAGAATTGAAGGTCTGGGACCTGGCTTCATTTGGTATTAGGCACCTCCTCTCTCTGATCTCTGAGTTTACCATTGTCCAGATGGATCAAGATCAAATAATTTGGACACTGGAGATGATCGGATTCCAGTGGATAGAAGACTAAGTGTCATTTATAGCATAAACCTTTGAAGAAAACCAATAATTAAAAACATATTCTAATTATGTGTTGAAAGTGAATAACAAACAGGCAATGCTGACTTGTTAGAATACACGTCTGACCTGTGGCAATTATGTCTTTGTTACATTGCAAAATATTGTTATCATTACTGCTTTGGCCAGCAACTTAGAAATAATAAATGGGGTGATTTATTATATGGTGTTCAGCATATGAGGGTAATCCCCCTCTCTTGTATGTATTATTCATGAGTCTCTTTTAAATTCAAGCGATGTTGTGGGTGCACCTGTTCGAAACACATTGTGCACCCGACATATCAAGTCTTGCTCGCATAGAAATATGTATAACAGCAGAGGACCTGGCGCAGGCTTGGGGCATCTGCGCCCACTTTGTAATACCGGCACCTGCCCCTCCAGCTATAAAGAGGGGGATAGTTCGCAATTCCTGTCTGCCCCAGAATTGTGAACAGAATGCTGGTATTTAGGTGTGCAAGCCGAGATGTATCCCCCCAATATTTGAAAACAGTTTCTAAAAATATAACTAATCTGAGCCTACGCTGCTTAGCTACCACGTTTTCTAACATTGGCACACAATAAAAGTTAATGTTTGCTTATGCATAGTCAAAATTGGCCCCAAAGCAAAGAAAGGCAAAAATGAGTTACATCAAACTCATTAGTCATTTGTCAGCCCATTAATCCAGCATCAACACACAAACCCCTCTGCAATGCTTATAATATCCTACTTAGTGTAGATTAAGTACTTTACGTTAGATTCGTAATAACAATAATAATAATAATAATTCCTTAATTTATTGAGGTACAAAGATGACACAGCGCTGCCACACTACGCTTGTAAAACCGGTCTGTTTCACTCTGTAAATAATGAAATCTAAATATTGTAACTCCTCTAAAACAGGTCATTAATGATGAAATATTAACAATGACAGTCCCAGCACAGTGTCCATTGTATGTACCGACCTTTTATGGCTGGCACGTTATATCAAATGTCTTGGAAAAAGGTCCACAGAAGCCAATCAGTTAGTATGACAGGACCACTCCCTCATAAACTATGTGTGCATTTGAAAAGGTTATGTGCATGGAGATTGATACAGGATTGGAACTTCAACCAACAATTCCTTAAATATTTCCCCAAAATGTAGTAGTTTCCTAGATCATATTGTGACCCTTTTTTCAATAGGGACACCACATTTGCTAGTGCCCACAATCCTAGGGGATTAAAACCTTGTCCTTAGGGAATCCCCAAAAAATAATCGAATTACTAGTTCTATTCATCACAGTATATAATCCCATTAGTACCCAGGGTGCATCCATCAAGGCCTGGAAAATTTTAATGTTTTGTTTAAAGGCTTGAATCTTTCTTCCTGGTAAGTAGATGCATTTAATGGTGGATTTCAATTATTCATCGTCAGTCGAATTCCAGGTTGATTTTTCCTAGTAAAGGACCTGCTGAGAAAGTGACATAATAGATGGGCTTGCTTCATCTCCCTACACATGGCCCCAGATAGTATTCAGCGGCCCAACTTCAGTTTTTAGTTTTTTCACTATTATATATTGGTAAAATAATTTGGGATTATTTTTACTTTCTCTTGGCAATAATCCTTTTGTAGATTTGGTTGTATCTTTTATATAGAGGTCAGCCATGATTAAGAGCGTTTACCAGCACAAAGCGATTAGCTGAGAATTACAGGCTATTTACTACCGGACGCGCACGTGGTGTGTTCATGTAATGTTGCACTTTTTGAGGTTGGGACACAAAATCACAACTGAAGAAATGTTTTAATCACCGTGGATCACTGGTTCTCTTGAAGCTGTTCTACAGTATCTACAAATAATGATGCACTCTTCAGAAGTAAGTGAAAGACTTAAAACAGTTATATATATCAATGAAGCATTAGACATAATATCAATACTCTGGTGATGTTATCTATCTGTATCTTTTAGTACTGACATGGTAGCGTTACCATCTGCTTTTAGAATTCATTAGGTATACAGATAAATTACAGTGGTTATTACAGTATGACTAAATATCACATCAGAAGTTGCGTAATTTTATGTCATTGTACGGGTGCCCCCGCGAAATCACACGGATCGTGGGCACACCTGTGCACCCCTCTCCGTGGCGCAGCTCCCCCGGCCCACACTCAAACTTCCATGCTCTGGCTCCATCGGCCTAGGCAGCGTGAGTGTCCCTCCCTAGGCGCGCGGGCCGCACTTGTTGATTAAAGGGCCAGCAGACCGCTATGTTCGGCACTTCGGTTCCATGAAGGCCGGGCTGGCCCATGAGTCCATGCGGATCTTTGAGATTTGCGAGAGAAGAGAAGTCAACTTGTTTGTCTGGGGTTCCTGTAGTTGTGTATTTGAGTTCCTGTGTTCCATCTCGCATTGATCTCTTTTGCTGACTTCGGATCTACATGAAATTTTATCATCTGACTTTGACATAGACCCTGCTTGCACCAAATTAATTAAACTTGCATAAATTTTCATAACAGGACTGAATTCATGCATTGTGGCTTTCCATTTAGGCGCACGTTTTGACGCAAATTAACTACAGTGCCCACCCTGGTCTATGTGCTACGATTTGATGTGACTGTTGCAAACAACCCACTTTAATAAGGCATTTATTTTTTTTAAATTCACAACCTTCCCACCAAGCAGCAATATTACTAACAGGCACAGGTCCAATTAGAACACGGAAAATCTACCTAAGACAATTTAGACAAGACATAGAAGTAACTAGACTGACAGGAAAACTAGGAAGAGAAAATATAAATCTCCCCCAATATGTGCACATAAAAACAACCATCATACTCTGTAGTGATAATTATATAGAAAGGGCCCCTGCAAAAATATAGATGGCTATAGATATTAGATGATGTATATTTGGACTTTTCAAAGGCATTTGACACCGTGCCACATAAAAGGTTGGTATATAAAATGAGACTGCTGGGAATAGGAGAAATAGGGAATAGGAGGGTGGTCATTAATGGCACATTCTCAGATTGGGTTGATGTTACCAGTGGAGTGCCACAGGGGTCTAGTTATTCTTTAATTCTTTTTATATTTTTGACCTTGTAGTGGGTTTACACAGTCAAGTTTCAATATTTGCAGATGATACTAAGCTGTGTAAAGTAATAAATACTGAGGTCGATAGTTTAGCATTACAGAGGGATTTGTGGAAGCTTGAGGGATGGGCAGAGAAATGGTTGATGAGGTTTAATGTAGATAAATGTAAAGTTATGCACTTGGGCCATGGAAACAAAAAGTATAATTATGTTCTAAACGGTCAATTACTTAGTAAAACTGAAGCTGAAAAGGACTTGGGGGTATTGGTGGATGGTAAACTTAATTTTAGTGACCAGAGCCAGGCGGCTGCTGCTAAAGCAAATAAAATAATGGGATGTGTCAAGAGAGGAATAGATTCTCATGATAAAGAAATAGTTTTGCCCTTATACAAATCCCTGGTCAGACCACACATGTGATATTGTGTACAGTTTTGGGCACCAGTGTATAAAAAGGATATAGTAGAGCTGGAACGGGTGCAGAGGAGAGCAACCAGGATTATTAGGGGAATGGAGAAACTAGAATACACTGACAGATTAAAAAATTTGGGATTATTCAGTTTAGAAAAAAGACAGCTGAGGGGAGACCTCATTACAATGTACAAATACCTGAACGGACAGTACAAGGATCTCTCCAGGACAAGGGGGCATCCTCTACGGCTAGAGGAGAGGCGATTTTACAATTTTAGTGACCAGAGCCAGGCGGCTGCTGCTAAAGCAAATAAAATAATGGGATGTATCAAGAGAGGAATAGATTCTCATGATAAAGACATAGTTTTGCCCTTATACAAATCCCTGGTCAGACCACACATGGAATATTGTGTACAGTTTTGGGCACCAGTGTATAAAAAGGATATAGTAGAGCTGGAACGGGTGCAGAGGAGAGCAACCAGGATTATTAGGGGAATGGGGGAACTTGAATACACTGACAGATTAAAAAATTTGGGATTATTCAGTTTAGAAAAAAGACGGCTGAGGGGAGACCTCATTACAATGTACAAATACCTGAACGGACAGTACAAGGATCTCTCCAGGACAAGGGGGCATCCTCTACGGCTAGAGGAGAGGCGATTTTACCATCACCATAGACAAAGGTTCTTTACTGTACGAGCAGTGAGACTATGGAACTCTCTGCCGCAGGAGGTTGTTATGGCGGACTTTATGTACATGTTCAAGAGAGGCCTGGATACCTTTCTGGAGAGAAAAAATATATGGGGATAAAACATTTATTTAATTCTTAAAGGTTGGACTTGATGGACTTGCGTCTCCTTCCAGCCTTATATACTATGATACTATGATACATATACTATGATACTATTACAGATCTTTTTTAATGTCTTCAGTATACCACTGACAATCAACAACATAAGGGCAAGTTATAATGTGAATAATGTTCTTGTACATCCAAGTGCATTTTGCACCAACATTTACTTTAGAAGGAGTCCTCCCAATCTGGAAACAGAAACTTTAATTCAATGGACTTGCTGTTTAAAATGGTTGTAACTTAGAGGTACCACAGGTCCCTGTATGAGGCTTGGGCATATTTCCAAATAAGTTCATGTAATTGTATAGCAGTCTTTTGTGTGCTCTATAAAGGTGCAGTAAAGTAAATAGAATTTTTCAGAGTGGAGAGAACCAAAGTATTTACTGGTGTTGTGGAACCACTCTCTCAGAGCACCACACTTTTCATAGCCTCAGCTTGGCATTGCACACAGTGATATAAGGTTTGTGTGCAGTTATTCAATCATGAAAATCCTTTTCTTGAAGATCCTGATGTATAATCCTCGTGCTGATGTTGATGCAATAGAGGATACACACATTTAGTTTGCCACATGCTTCAGCACTCTTGGTTTTGCTCTGTGAGTTTATATAATGATGATTTTTGTCTTTCATAGTAAAGCTTCAGTTCTACGGAGGCTGAGAGCTCAGAATACCATTCAGATGATTCTACAATCTCAGAAGTTCCAGCCACACCAACATACTACAAGACTCCAAAACCACAGAAAAAGTCAAAAAACGTACCAGGAGGGAGAAAACGTTTCAAGACACTATCCAAAGAGGACCCCGAAACCAGCGAAGAACAAGCGTTATCAACTTATCATCATGTATTATTTCTGATGCTGAACTGTCTCTACTATCAAAAGGACTTAATTTTGCTCCCACTAATCATTTTGATTTATACAGGACTATAATGGACGTTAATAATTTTGTTCGCCTTTTGACAGTCAAGAAACATTTCTATAACAGTGATAGCATACATGACTGTTTTGATGACTCTAAGGGTTTTATCAATGTTAACTGTGAATCACAGCCAATAACAGGTCTTGATTTTCCTTCTATACAGGATATAATTGTTTATGATACACTGCATAGCTTAGATGGTGATGCTAATGGTAATTATTGTGATACAATTAATAAAGCAACAAATTTCATTACAACTAATCCACTTTTCTATCCAGTAAACTCTAAACCTACTGTTCTTGATAAATTCAAGGAGATTTTGCAAACAGAACTAGTCAAATTACATGTAAAAACTAAAAATCACAGTAGTGACAAGTCAAATGTTACCAGTAAAGAGAGACTTGTAATGTCTTCACTCAGGTCCGATTCAGACCTGGTAATTCGAAAGGCAGACAAGGGAGGGGCGGTTGTCCTCCTGGATCTGGGATTGTATGACAAAATGACCAAATTGTTATTACATGACACAAATAATTACATCCCACTTACCTGTAATCCAACAGGACGATTTATTACACGTCTGTCTACAATTGTTGAGGAGGGTCTAAACCTGGGAATTCTCTCACAAAAGGAGGCTGAATTCATATTTGTACAAAATCCCATAACACCTATCTTTCATTGTGTACCAAAACTCCATAAGGAGAGATTCCCCCACCCATGCGCCCCATAGTAGCGGATATTGGTTCCCTGAATGAACGCATGGGGGCATGGTTAGACACACTACTACAACCACTTGTAGTTCGATGCCATGGTTACCTCAGAGACAGTAAACATATACTACAAGTATTAAAAAAAACTACCTGGAACTCACAATACTCCTGGTTAACTTGTGACATAGAGGCTCTTTATACTTGCATTCCACATCCACTTGCAGTTATAGCCTTGACATACCATCTGGACAAATATTCTAATTATACAACAGATCTCAAGATGTACATCATAGAGGTTACACATTATCTTTTGACCACCAACTATTTTCAATATGATGGGTCATTCTTCCTGCAGAAGTCTGGTGCAGCGATGGGGGCAAAATTTTCCCCATTGTTGGCCAACTTATACGTAGCCTGGTAGGAAGAGCTATACATTTTCAATTAAAACAACCCCTTTGCCTCCAAGATAGTCAGATACAGTCGTTATATAGATGATATCGTCATTATTTGGGGTTCCGATATGGTGACCGTTTCTGACTTCATTCAGTACCTGAACAGTAATCCGTTTAATCTTTTTTTCACCTTCCACTGGCATAGGAATAACATCACCTGAACCGGCTTCAGGATACACGGGGTGCTGTAACTTACAGCTGTAACTTACAGCTGACATCCCAATGTCAGCTGGGGGGCTTTATCCCACGATCGCCCCCTCCCCCCTCGCCGTCTTTGGGGGGGGAGCAGATCATTTCCACGACAGACCTGAGGTCCGATCAGGAACCCAGGGCTGCCTGCCGGCAGTGCCTGAAAGATGGTGTCTCTGATGTCATCTTAAAGTCACAGTGTCAGCCTATGCATGTGCATAGGCTTGCACTGCTAATACCCTGGAATACATCAGTATTGCAGAGTATTATCTTGAACAAGCAATCAGATGATTACTTGGTCATGTCCCATGGTGTAAATAGTAAAAAAGTTAAAAATAAATGTTATTCTCTAAAAAATAAATCAATAAAAATGCCCATAATCCCCATAACATATAAAGAGACATATAATACAAACAAAAGTCTAAATCTCAAAAAAACACCATATATAAAGTATCACCGTATCCATAACAACCTGTAGAATGAAAGGAACGCCGTAAAAAAACCTGTTTAAGACCTGCCAAAAATGATGATTTTTACCTATTGAATTCCACAAAAAATAAGAAAGTGATCAATAAAACATATGTACTCCAAAATGAAACTTTTGCAAAGTACAATATGTCCCGTAAAAAACAAGCCATCAACCAGCTCCATAGCCAAAAAAGTAAAAATGTTATGCCACTTGGAAGACGGCGATGCAAAAATGATAGATTTTTCCCCACATTAGTAAAAAAAAAGTTAAAAAATCCAGTACAGAATTGACTCATGCACTCAAACAAATGTTCCAAAATTTTCAACAATAGGGGATACCAACCCAGAAAAAGCATCTCATTCCGCAAAAACAATGCTGACACATTGCCCCAATAACGAAAAAGCTAAAATTTTATAGCCTATAAAAGGGTCCAATGAGGAAACTAAAATCCTGGCAGCTGCAGGTACCTCCTTCCGTTCTGCGCCTCTCTGTGCCCCCATAAAACAAGTAACGGCCACATGTGGGGGGTCTCTGTACTCATGAGAAATTACATAACAAATTGTGAGGTGGGTTTTCTATTTTTATCTTTTGGAAATATTTACATTTTAGGGCTAAATGAACATATAGCAGACAAAATTCGACCATTCTAAATTTCACCTCCATTTTGATGTAATTACTCTAAAGATCTCATGGGGTTAACAATCTTCCTAAAAACTGGTTCTGATAGTTTGAGGGGTGCAGATTTGAAAATGTGTTGATTATATAGGGGGTTTTGATGTTAAATATGTAAAATTTCATTCAAAATAGTATTTATCCCGAAAATAGTCAATTCAGAAAATACGTAAAATCGATATTCGATTTGTAAGCCACGTGACATCAAAATAATTATTCAGACATTTCAAAAATTATGAAAATGTGAAGTGGGGAGATATTGACCACAGCCCAGGACCCAGGAGTCTTTCTTGAATAGGTAACTAATCTCTATATGTTGATGTATACTGAGCACAATTTCAACATGGCCATGGTGCCGTAATGATTTTTATGTTGAAAGAGTAATATGTTAACCTATTAGTATTTATATATATTTTGCACTTTTTTCCTGGGTTCTAATCGGTCTAGATGGCAATATAGTCTATTTTGGACTACCATCACTGATGTTTTTAATATATGTGTTATTCATATTTATTTTATGTCTTTTATCTTATTGATTTAATTGGACCCAAACACTCTTGATTCTTTTTTTTTTTTTATATTTGTATGCAAAGAGTTGGTCATACAGACTTATGGAAGGGACACATGTGTGTCAGCCTTTCTATATATAACATGTGCCTGTAATAATTGGTTGAGTAATATGGGAAATGTCATTCAACAACTTATTAGGTGGTAAATCTATCTGCCTGAAAACGCAATGATTTAGAATTTTGAAAATGTCAAATTTTTCTAAAAATTCATCATTTATTCTTTTTTTTTGTAAATAAACGCAAAATTTATAAGCCAAAATTTACCACTAAAATGAAGTACAACATGTGGGGAAAAAACAATCTCAGAATCGTTTTGATAAGTAACAGTGTTCAAAAGTTATAACCATATAAAGCGACAAATGTCAGAATACAAAAAATGGGGCTGAGCCTTAAGCTATAAAATGGCTGCGTCCTTAAAATATCTGCAATACAAAGGACAAGACAAACTTTCAAAATACAACTCATAGTGGTGTTTTTTTCTATTATTATTGTTGCTGTTACTTAACCATCAGTAAACATAAGCTATCATCATTAGAGCTGTTAGCAACATGGAAACATTCACTACAAAATGTTTTCTTTTTGATTTTATTTTTAAAAAGCTCAATTTCTAAATTACAGCAAAGCTAAATAGGGAAGTTAAGATGGCAGTTGTTTACCAACTTATATCAATCTTCATAGTCTGTCATCTGGATCTTCTTTATATTATGTATGTGTTTTCTTCATAAAATATAAAGTAGTTAAATAGATAATAGAATCAGTTAAATCACATAACTATACTATAAATTACAGAAGGCATAATAATTCAGAGTATGTAAGATAGATACGTTATTGACATGACTAGGTAACTTTCACTTTATAATGAGATATATCTACACATGAGTATGAAAATAATATTTTATCATAAACAAAAAAATACACCAATTAGCTAATAAATATGCGCAAACGTTATTTGATTGCTCCTTGTAAGACAAATTGAAGCTGTTCATAATGACAATATAACGTAGTTATGGTTAAACTACATCTGAGCCATTAGTCATATGATAAGGAAATACATCATAAAGAAGTCAATTCCCATTATGATATATCATTGTAATGGGCAGTCTGCCCTGAGATCTTTTAGGCACTCCCATGCTAATGGACCTAAATGAAACATATTTGATTTTCTACACCACTGAACACTGCATACACTGTCAGACACATTATCTAATTATCAAGAAGCTGAAACTGCTATAATACACAGCTTTAAAACAATTTTGTGTATGAGATGCTTCAAATATGGAAATGTGTTTGATAAATCGTTGCATGCTTACTGAAGCAATGAATGTAACATGAACTATGCCTGGGATATTTATGACTAGGGGTAAAATTAACTATGTGCTGTGGGATATTTCATCAAACTGCATCCTTAAAGACTGCCCAATCAGATCTGACATTGAAGGTTTCCATAATTGTTCATGTTTCTATTATTGACAGTGACTCCATAAATCTAAATAAAATTGTAATGAAATTACATTTAACTTTTATTATTTGAATAGTCCAGTAAATTGTGACAAATGTCAGTTTATATTATTTTTATATAAAGGCTAAAAATAACTTTTACGCATGATATTGGCAACCATGAGATAGAAAATATCACCATGTTTGAAGCTTTTGTCCAAAAGAATTGAAGGTCGGACCTGTGCTTCATTTGGTATTAGGGCACCTCCTCCTCCTGATCTCTGAGTTTCCCATTGTCCAGATGATCAGATCAAATAATTTGGACAATGGAGATGATCGGATTCCAGTGGATAGAAGATAAGTGTCATTTATAGCATAACCCTTTGAAGAAACCAATAATTAAAACATCTTCTATTTATGTGTTGAAAGTTGAAATAACAAAACAGGCAATGCTGACTTGTTAGAATACACGTCTGACCTGTGGCAATTCACTAGTCTTTGTTTACATTGCAAAATATTGTTATCATTACTGCTTTGGCCAGCAACTTAGAAAATAATGGGGTTGATTTATTATATGGTGTTCCAGCATATGAGGGTAACCCTCCCCCTCTCTTGTACTGTATATATCATGAGTCTCTTTATAAATATCAAGTGATGTGGGCACACTGTTCGAACACATTGTTCACCCGACATATCAAGTCTTGCTCGCATAGAAATATGCTATAACCAGCAGATGGACCTGGCGCAGGCTTGGGGCATCTGCGCCCACTTTGTAATCCGGCACCTGCCCCTCCAGCTATAAAGAGGGGATATTAGTTCCAATTCCCTGCTCTGCACCCAGAATTGTGACATAATGCTGGTATTTAGGTGTGCAAGCCATGATATATCCCCCCTAATATTTGAAACAGTTTCTAAAAATTAATCTAATCTGAGCCTAGCTGCTTTTAGCTACCACTGTCTTCTAACATTGGCACTCAATAAAATGTAATGTTTGCTTATGCATATGTCAAATTGGCCCAAAGAAAGGAAATATGAGTTACATCAAACCTCATTAGTCATTTGTCAGCCCATTACTCCAGCATCCACAAATCCCTCTGCAATGTTATACTATCCTACTTTGTATTAATTACTTTACGTAGATTAGTATAATAACAAATAATAATAATAATTCCTTTATTTATATAGCGTACAAAGATTACACAGCGCTGCACACAGCTTGTAAAATCGGTCATCTGTAAATAATGAAACTCAAATCTGTACACCCTCTAACAGGTCATTAATATAAATATTAAAATGAAGTCCCAGCAGTCTCATTGTATGTACCAACCTTTTATGTGGCACTGTATCAAATGTCTTGGAGAAGTCACAGAAGCCAATCAGATTAGTCTGACAGGACCGATCCCTCATAAACCTATGCTGATGCTATTTGATAAGGTTATGTGCATGGAGATGATCCAGGATTGGAACTTCAACAACAAATTCCTTAAATATTTCCCCAAAAATGTAGTAGTTTCCTAGATCATATTGTGACCCTTTTTTAAATATTGACACCACATTTGCTATGTGCCAATCCTAGGGGATAAAACCTGTCCTTAGGGAATCCCCAAATAATAGAATTAATGGTCTATTAATCACAGTATATAATCCCATTAGTACCCAGGGTGTATGCCATCCAGGCCTGGAAATTTTTCTATGTTTTTGGTTTTCAAGGGGCTATGAACTTCTTCCTGGTTAAGTAGATGACATTTAATGGTGTATTTCCATTATTCATGATCATGTCGAATTCCAGGTGATTTTCCTAGTAAAGACTGCTGAGAAAGCGACATTCAATAGATTGGCCCTTTCTTCATCTCCCTCCACCATGGCCCCCAGATTATTATTCAGCGGGCCCAAACTTTCAGTTTTTAGTTTTTTACTATTTATATATTTGTAAAATAATTTGGGATTATTTTTACTTTCTCTTGGCAATAATCCTTTTTGTAGATTTGGTGTATCTGTTATATATAGATGTCAGCCATGATTAAGAGCGTTTAACCCGCACAAAGCGCGTAGGCTGAGAATTACAGTCTATACTATGGACGCAGCACTGTGGTTCATGTAACGTTGCACTTTTGATGTTGGGGACACCAAAATAAACTGGAAGAAATGTTTTAATCACCCGCTGGATCACTGGTTTCTCTTGAAGTCTGTCTACATTTATCTACAAATAATTGATGTCACTCTTCAGAAGGTACATGTGAAAGACTTAAACAGTTATATATATCAAATGAATATAGACATAATTATCAATCTCTGGTGATGTTATCTATCTAGTTATCTTTTAGTACTGACATTGTATGCGTTACCATCCTGCTTTTTTAGAATTCATTATTGTATACAGATACATTCCATTGGTTATACAGTATGCTAAATATCACATCATTATTAGTTGTCATTTATATTTCATTGTCACGGGTGCCCCCGCGATACATCACACGGATCGTGGGCACACCTGTGCCCCTCTCCGTGGCGCAGCTCCCCCCGGCCCGCACTCAACTCTCCATGCTCCTGCTCCCATCCGGCCTAGGCAGCGTGAGTGTCCCCACTCCCTAGGGCGCGCGTGCCGGCACTTGATGATTTAAAGGGCCAGCGGACCGCTAATTGGTGCTGGCACTTCCGGGTTTCCATGAAGGCCGGCTGTTCCCATGATTCCCTGCTGGATCTTTGAGCAATTTTGCGAGAAGAGAAAGCTCCCTGTTTGTTCCTGTGTTCCTGTATTCCTGTGTTCTTGAGTTCCTGTGTTCCCATCTGCATTGATGTCCTTTTGCTGACTTCGGATCTGTACACTGACCTTTTATCTCTGCCGCCTGCTTCTGACCTCAAACCTGTACTACAATTCTGTACAGCAACCTCGGCTACCACCGCAAGCTAGTTGTACCTGTGGAACGACCTGGTGGCACCCCGTCAAAGCAAGACCATTCTGCTTTGTGGCGGGCTCTGATGAAGACCAGGCGTTACTTAGATTCTGGACCCAGGTGTCGGGTAGTACTATCTCCCGCGGTGGTCCAGAGGGCCCACTGACCCCAAACCCTGACATTAATTGTATGCCTACATTGTATTATGTATAATTTGCTACTGATTATGTAGATGGACCTTTCTAGGAATAACACTGCAGTTGATCTTAATAAAGGTCAACCTTTCACCTTTTACTTTTTACCTTTCTTCACACATGATTTAATAAATACATATTTTAATGCTACAATAATTCTGAAGCATCTTTTTTTTTTAACCCTGTTATATTTCTCCTGGAAATGTAAAATAACAATTGGGGGTTGTCAGATATGGTTGTCAAGCAGTGATGGCTGTTCTAGTTTGTAGAAACACATCCCTAACTGGAAACACTTCCTAGGGGGAGGGAAAATAATAAGCATGTCCTAATACTATGATGACAATGAGATTAAAAGACATGTGCTATGTTTCTGATTTCCGGTATCCAGTAGTGTCTCTGTATAGAGGTTAAGAGTCTTTTCTGAGAATACAAAAGCAATATATCCAGTACACTGGGTCATTTATATAAGATATAGAGAAATAAAGTTGGTTTTAAGGGCCTACTATGAAAAGTAGTTGAATCACTATTGGAACTTTACACCCTTGTAGTAATTACCCCTGATTTGTAATCAATGCCCTTCCCAGGCCATGTTTTTTCTCCAGTTTTCTTGCATTATAACAAGGTAAACCAACTTCCTTTTAATACAATATTCTATAAGAAATAGAATGCTTACAATTTTACATGTGCATTCTTCAAGTTGAAGCAATCAATTCAATCTAGGCTCATTTAATGTGTACAATTGTAAAAATCAATAAAATGCATGTTTAACAAATCAATGCTTTTTGTTTTTTGTTTTTACTATATCATATCTTTGGATTTTCCAGTAGGTCAATAAATAGTGCTGCATTTTAAATACTTGCTGCGGGCTAATTAAAAAGATCTATTTTTTCTCATGACAGGAACATTTGTTATTTGACTTTTCCTTAAAAATCTCTAAAAACATCTACATTGTTACTTTTGTTGTATAAATCAACAATGAACTATTTTAAAATACGTTGTAAAGGTAAAGTATATTCAGAATTATTGTGATATAAACATGCACCAGTAAAGTGTTCAGGTTTTATGTTCATTTGTGTATTAGTAACGGGAAGCTGTTTCTATCCTCTGTTAACCTCTTAAGATCCTGCCTGTTTTGGCCTTTACAGGTTTGGTTAAGTTTGGACAAATTTGACCAAGAGGAAGAGAAGCATTAAAACCAAGATCCTATATTTTCCTCTTTCCTGCAAACACTGCTGAGACCAGTAATAAGCTACAGCGATCACATGATGTTGCATGAAAAAAGGATTTATGAATTTATTTTTAGGGGAATTTTTCTAAATTAAACTACATGAACTCATTGCTGACAGAGCAAACCAGAGCTCATCCTAATTAGCGCCCGTTGCCTCATTAGGACGAACATTCTCAGCTGGCACTGTGAGAGTGACAGCCAGATCAGCAGCAGGAGACCAGCTTACCACGCGATCAAGCACAATCATGGCAGCTAAAGTGACAGACAGAGGGAACAGGGTTCCCTTTCTCACTCCTCCATCATCCAGAACACCATGGCTGGCTGCTGTTGGGTTGTCATGGCAGCCAGTGGTCTAAATAAGACATTTGTGTCTGCCATGTACCCCGTCATTTTAGGCCCAGTTCAAGGCTTAGTCTAGTAGACAAACTATTAGTGGAACACTGACAGCTACAACATATTGCAGTACAGAAGTATGTATAATGTATGTTTATGTATAAGTCATGTATTGTATAATGGTATCCCAAGTGCAAGTTCCCTAGTGGGGCAGTTAAAAAAAAAGTTAAAGTTTCTAAAAATGAAAGGAATAAAAAAATAAAAAACACCAAAAAGATTAGCTTTTCCTCATAACTAATTATAGCGGGTTAAAAAATGAAATTCATTTTAAAAAAACACCACAAAATTGGTATTGTCACTTCCACAGTGACCTTGGCTACTATGATATTATATTATTATACCATTTCTTTGAAGGGCATAAAAAATAAAAACTATTCCAAATTTGCAATTTTAATCCTTCCTACCTACAAAGTCTATCAGAAAGTTGCACATACCCCAAAATAGTACAAAGCTAACCGTTATCTTATCCAGCAATACATAAACCCAAATATTTCTATTTTCACTGAGGAATATAAAAGTTATAGCTTTGGCAACACATAATCATATGAGTTTTCCTCAAAAAAGTATCTTTCCGCTAAAATTGTAAAATAGAAGAAAACCTGTTCATTTAGTGTTTTCTTCATCATGCTAACCCACAGAAAAAAATTATCATGTTTTTCATACTGTATGGTGACCTGCATGAACTTTTTTTTTTTTTAAAAAAGTGGTGGAATAGCTATGCTTTTGTTTGTTCCTCAAATGAAAGATTTAATGTGGACCTGTCCCCACATTTTTCACAAATACAGCTTGTGGCTGATTCCCATAAAGCCATATTAACTAACTGATACCCTTCTTTTAAACAGAACTGCTTCCCTAAGATCCTCATATAATCATATATAATGTATATAATGGCATTCAGTGATGTATACAGAGATCGGGGGGAGGGCTCGCTCACATTCTTTCTCCGCATGTAGCAGGAATGTCATGTGACCTGGCTGACATCATCTCAGGTCCTTTAGGCTCCTAACATTAGCAAACTGTACACCATGCATATATATTATTCACATGAAATCGCAGCATGCTTGCGTGGAGGCATGGAGAAGAGTAGAAGTCCATAGAGGTGTACAGTTTGCTACAGCACTAACATAGTGCTGTATTGGGTAAGACAGTGATAATAAAAGAAGTTTAGGATGATTATGTTTCCATGAAAAGCTGGATAAGAAATAATGAATTTAGAAAATTTGTATTTGATTTCTTAAAACTTCCTGTGTGGGAAACTTTGTAGTTGAGTTTCAATATATATATATATATATATATATATATATATATATATATATATATTATTGGGGTGATATAGGGTATATACTTTGACTGTATTACATCATCTTTGACAATAAATGATGTACCTAAAGTCTATTTACAGACAGCATGTCTAGGACCCTTACTATAATCCTCAATAAGTAACCTCCATACTGTTGCTGCTGTAAAGCATATCTCTAAATGCTGCAGTGGAGCTGTTTAGGCCAGATGGCAACCTACACGATTGTAATGTCACGGTTGCCCCTCAATCCATGTCACGAATCGTGGGCACACCCGTGCCCCTCTCCGTGGCACTGCCCCAGGCCCCTCTCCAAACTTATCTTTCCACACTCCCTCTCCCATCCGGCCTAGGTTCCGCACGCGTCCCCGCTCCCTAGAGTGCACGCGCTGACACTCCAAGATTTAAAGGGCCAGCGCACAGGTGATTGGCACTGGCTATTTAACCCAGCGGCTCCCATCATTCCTTGCAGGATCAAGCCATTCCCGTGAAGTGAAAGCTCCCCTGCATTCCTGTGTTCCTGCTCCCGTGTACCCGTGTTCCTGCTCCTGTGATCCTGTTCCCCTGTTCCAGTCTGTTCCTGTGTTCCTGATCCGTTTGCCAGCTCCTGTGTTCCTGCTGTGAGTTCCAGTGTTCCTTCTAGCGCTGTCTTCCTCTGTCACCTGGGCTCAAGTGTGTCCTGCTTACCACCCTTGGCTGCCCTGCGGGCTATTCGCACCTGTGGAACGACCTGGTGGCACCCGCCGCAGCAAGACAATTTTCAAATTCTAAATGGTGCTTTTGCATTACGTTTGCAGTTGCAATCAAAATCTGAATCATCCCCCTTGATTGTGCTGGATTTCCTTTTGGGTGTTCATCAAAATCTAAAGGCTCTGTTGCATTATAATTTGCAGTTCCTGTATCATCCACCATATATTAATGCCACAATACTTAGAGCAAAAGGTGCTATTGCATTGTAGTTTGCAGTTGCAATCAAAATCTGAAAGACTTTGTTGCAGTATAGTTTACATGTTGCAATTAAAATCTGTAAGGTGCTGCCGATTATATTTTTGCAGTTGCATCAAAATGTGAAAGGTGCTTTTGCATTGTAATTTGCAGTTAAATCAAAATCTGAAAGGTGCTGCTGCCGTAAGTTTGAGGTTGCATCCAAATCTGAAATGTGCTTTTTTCCAATATACTGGGGACATTTACTTACCGGTCCTGTCGCGATCCCCAAGTGTGTTGTCTGACGAGGATGAAGTCATAAGCGATTCACCAAGATCGTGTGCCCGATATCCTGCATGTGTCGCTTCCCCGCTGAGGTCTGCTGGAGTTCACCTTCTTCTTCCCGGTGTATGTGAGTCATTGTCTTGCGACACAGTTTGAATTGTAACTCCGCGCTTAGTCTGAAATCGTCGGTTGTCCGACGGCCGTCAAGCTGACAGAGCAAACCAGAGCTCATCCTAATTAGCGCCCGTTGCCTCATTAGGACGAACATTCTCAGCTGGCACTGTGAGAGTGACAGCCAGATCAGCAGCAGGAGACCAGCTTACAACGCGATCAAGCACAATCATGGCAGCTAAAGTGACAGACAGAGGGAACAGGGTTCCCTTTCTCAACTCCTCCATCATCCATCCGAACACCATGGTGGCTGCTGTTGGGTTGTCATGGCAGCCAGTGGTCTAATAAGACATTTGTGTCTGCCATGTACCCGTCATTTTAGGCCCAGTTCAAGGCTTAGTCTAGTAGACAAACTATTAGTGGAACACTGACAGCTACCACTATTGCAGTACAGAAGTATGTATAATGTATGTTTATGTATAAGTCATGTATTGATAATGGTATCCCATGCGTTCCCTAGTGGGGCAGTTAAAAAAGTTAAAGTTTCTAAAAATGAAAGGATAAAATAAAAAACACCAAAAAGATTAGCTTTCCTCATAACTAATATAGCGGTTAAAAAATGAAATTCATTTTAAAAAACACCACAAAATTGGTATTGTCACTTCCACAGTGACCTTGGCTAACTATGATATTATTTTTATACCATTTCTTTGAAGGGCATAAAAATAAAAACTATTCCAAATTTGCAATTTTAATCCTTCCTACCTACAAAGTCTATCAGAAAGTTGCACATACCAAAATAGTACAAAGCTAACCGTTATCTTATCCAGCAATACATAAACCCAATATTTCTATTTTCACTGAGGAATATAAAGTTATAGCTTTGCAACACATAATCATATGAGTTTTCCTCAAAAAGTATCTTTCCGCTAAAATTGTAAAATAGAAAAAACCTGTTCATTTGTGTTTTCTTCATCATGCTAACCCACAGAAAAATTATCATGTTTTTCATACTGTATGGTGACCTGCATGAACTTTTTTTTTTAAAAAAAAAAGTGGTGGAATAGCTATGTTTTTGTTTGTTCCTCAAATGAAAGATTTAATGTGGACCTGTCCCCACATTTTTCACAAATACAGCTTGTGGCTGATTCCCATAAAGCCATATTAACTAACTGATACCCTTCTTTTAAACAAACTGCTTCCCTAAGATCCTCATATATCATATATATGTATATAATGGCATTCAGTGATGTATACAGAGATCGGGGGGAGGCTCGCTCACATTCTTTCTCCGCATGTAGCAGGAATGTCATGTGACCTGGCGACATCATCTCAGGTCCTTTAGGCTCCTAACATTAGCAAACTGTACACCATGCATATATATTATTCACATGAAATCGCAGCATGCTTGCGTGGAGGCATGGAGAAGAGTGAAGTCCATAGAGGTGTACAGTTTGCTACAGCACTAACATAGTGCTGTATTGGGTAAGACAATAAAAGAAGTTAGGATGTTTATTTTCCATGAAAAGCTGGATGAAATAATGAATTTAGAAAATTTGTATATATTTCTTAACACTTCATTGTGTGGGAAACTTTGTAGTTGAGTTTCATATTATATATATTTATATATTATTATTTATATTTATATATTTATGGGTGATATAGGGTCACTATACTTTGACTGTATTACATCATCTTTGACAATAATGATGTCACTAAAGTCTATTTACAGACAGCATGTCTAGGACCCTTACCATAATCCTCAATAAGTCCCCTCCATACTGTTGCTGCTGTAAGCATATCTCTAAATGCTGCAGTGGAGCTGTTTAGGCCAGATGGCACCTACACGATTGTAATGTCACGGTTGCCCCTCAATCCATGGTCACGAATCGTGGGCAACACGTGCCCCTCCTCCATGTGGCACTGCCCCAGGCCCCTCTCCAAACTTATCTTTCCACACTCCCTCTCCCATCCGGCCTAGGTCTCCGCACGGCTCCCGCTCCCTAGAGTGCACGCCTGACCTCCAAGATTTAAAGGGCCAGGCACAGGGATTGGCACTGCTTATTTGCTATTTACCCAGCGGCTCCCATCATTCCTCACAGGATCAAGCCATTCCCGTGAAGTGAAAGCTCCCCTGCATTCCTGTGTTCCTGCTCCCGTGTCCGTGTTCCTCTCCTGTGATCCTTTCCCCTGTTCCATTCTGTTCCTGTGTTCCTGATCCTTTTTGCCAGCTCCTGTGTTCCTGCTGTGAGTTCCAGTGTTCCTTCTAGTGCTGTTCTTCCTCTGTCACCTTGGGCTCAGACTGTGTCCTGCATTTCCACCTTGGCTGCCACTGCGGGCTAGTCGCACCTGTGGAATGACCTGGTGGCACCCCGCCGCAGCAAGACCATCCCCCTTTGCGACGGGCTCGGTAAAGACCAGACTCCGGTCCCAGGTGTCAGCATGTACCATCTCCCACAGTGGTCCAGAGGGTCCACAGACCCAGAAACCTGATATGTAATTAACCTACCATAGATTTCTGTGCAAGTTATAGTTAAAGGTTTTTTTCTGGAATTATACATTTTTTATATATGGCTAGGCTGGCATCTATTTTTGGACAGGAGGCTTGTATGACTAGAGAAAGGTGGAATTCTCAAATAATTTCCCTTTGTATGGCACTGGGAAGAACTGCTTTGAGCTACTAATTGGCTGCTGTTGTGCAGGACCAGACTTAGTACTATCAGTGTTTACACAATCATACAGCAATATTGTAAAGGCACAATCTCAGCATAGTTTGCAGTTGCATCAAAATCAAAAAGGCACTCTCAAACTAAAGTTTGCAGTTCTGCAATCTAAAAGACACTTTTGAAGTATAATTTGCTGTTTCCTTAAAATTGAAAGGTTACTTATATCCCTATGTACAGTTGCAGCAAAGTCACTTTTGCAGCAAAATCTAAAAGGCTTTGTAGCGTTATAGTTTTCAAATTCTCAAATTTTAAAATACTGAAATGTGCTTTTGCATTACAGTTTGCAGTTGCATCAAAATCTGAATGCACCCCCCTTGATTGTGCTGGATTTCCTTTTGGGTGTTCATCAAAATCTGAAAGGCGCTGTTGCATTATAATTTGCAGTTCCTGAATCATCCAGCAATATATTAAATGCACAATATCTTAGAGGCAAAAAGGCGCTGTCATGTTATAGTTTGCAATTGTATCAAAATCTGTAAGGAGCTGTTGCATTATAGTTTGCGATTCCATCATAATCCAAAAGGTGCTATTGCATTGTAGTTTGCAGTTGCATCAAAATCTGAAAGACTTTGTTGCAGTATAGTTTACAGTTGCATTAAAATCTGTAAGGTGCTGCCGCATTATAGTTTGCAGTTGCATCAAAATGTGAAAGGTGCTTTTGCATTGTAATTTGCAGTTAAATCAAAATCTGAAAGGTGCTGCTGCCGTATAGTTTGAGGTTGCATCCAAATCTGAAATGTGCTTTTTTCCAATATACTGGGGCACATTTACTTAGCCGGTCCTGTCGCGATCCCCAAGGTGTGTTGTCTGACGAGGATGAAGTCACTAAGCGATTCACTAAGATCGTGTGCCCGATATCCTGCATGTGTCGCTTCCCCGCTGAGGTCTGCTGGAGTTCACCTTCTTCTTCCCGGTGTATGTGAGTGCATTGTCTTGCGACACAGTTTGAATTGTAACTCCTGCGCTTAGTCTGAATCAGTCGGGTTGTCCGACGGCCCGTCCCCAGATTTGTGTCGCCGCCAAAATCTGATTGCGTGCACCAAAAACCCTTGTTAAATGCAGCGCAAATCGGAAATAGTCGGGAAACCCGACGGAAATGCGGTGTACGGACCCTTAGTAAATGTGCCCCATTATGTTAAGTGCAAATAATCAATTGGAATAATGACAGTTTTTAACTGGCAAACTACCCACCAGCCAGCTTAAAGTGCCTGGCTTGTTTTCACATTTCCATCATTCACAACCTGCTGCTGCTCACCTATCTGCACTACAGTGGAACTTTGGCCTGCCCAGTCACCACTTCATACGCTATGTACCAACTAGGTGGAATGCCACTTTGCTGAATAGGGTGTGTAAGCAGCAGCAGGCAATTGTTAAATTCCAGCTCCAGAATGCCGAGTGAGTTAAAGTAGTGACCAGCAGCACTTTACCACCAATGACTGGGCTGTCATGAGGGACATGTGTTCAGTGCTGCACTGATTCCAATATGCCACCAAAATGGTCAGCACTGATGGGGTCATCATCAGCGCTACCATCCCCATTTTTCTCCTGCTTGACAAAGCTCTTCTGGAACAGGAGAAAAAAAGTAGGAACAGGTCCACACATGGCTTGCAGGGTGGGTTGCTGGGCCATGGTCAGCAAGGGAATAGTTTTGGAGAAGGAAGAGAAGGAGGGTGATAAGGAGTTTTCCTCAGAGTAGGGTGACACCCCAAAAAGCTCTCAGGAAACAATTAAGTGTGGCTTAGAAGATGCAGAGGAGGAAGAGAAATCCACCAAGGACAGCTTGTCCTTGCCTCTCAACAGCCTGGCTCGCATGAGCCACTATATGCTCCAGTGCCAGCACAGTGACCTGGATAATCACCAGTTCTGATTATTGGGTTGCTACCCTGCTGGACCCATGCTACAAGATAGCATAGTATCCTTAATTCAACCAATATTTATGGTGGAAAGCGCCGGCTGGTCACATGCATGCTTACCATCCCCATTTTTCTCCTGCTTGAAAAAGCTCTTCTAGAACAGGAGGAAGAAAAGTAGGAACAGGTCCACACATGGCTTGCAGGGTGGGTTGCTGGGCCAATGGTCAGCAAGGGAATAGTTTTGGAGAAGGAAGAGAAGGAGGGTGATAAGGAGTTTTCCTCAGAGTAGGGTGACACCCAGAAAAGCTCGCAGGGAACAATTAAGTGTGGCTTAGAAGATGCAGAGGAGGAAGAGAAATCCACCAAGGACAGCTTGTCCTTGCCTCTCAACAGCCTGGTTCACATGAGCCACTATATGCTCCAGTGCTAGCACAGTGGCCTGGATAATCACCAGTTCTGATTATTGGGTTCCTACCCTGCTGGATCCACGCTACAAGATAGCATAGTATCCTTAATTCAACCAATAATTGTGCACAAGCGCAGCTGGCGAGGTTCCCATCTGAAATTGCTCAGTGGCAGTATGGGGAGAAAGAAGAAAGTTGCCAATGTAAAATGAACAGCAGCACCACCTTGGGAGGGAGAAAGAGAGAGCAAGCCCACAATGTGGAATGTCATGTTCAATGTTCTTCAACCTCCACCACCATCAGATCTGGCTCATAGTACCAGGAGGCAGACTGTGATTTCCATGATGGAAGATTATTTGTCCATATATCCCTGTTGAAATTTCTTGGACATGTGGCCAGAGCTTGCACTGAATGCCTTGCAGGTTCTGTCATGTCCTGCGTCAAGTGTGCTATTAGAGCGCTTGTTCAGCACCACCAGTGTCTTCTTACTGACAAGAGGATCCAACTATCTACATCCAACGTGGACATCCTCATGTTCATTTAGATGAACTAGGCATGGATCCCATGCAACTTGCCTGTGCCAACATTTTAATAAGCTAGAGACATTGAGGGAAATACTGCAGTACCTGACATTTATCTTAATATTGATTTTTCTGTCTGAATGGACAGATCATCTTCAACTACAGTGAGAGAAAGGGTTTGTAGTGTTTCCATTACTTCTTTTAACAACATAACTATGAGGCTGAACCCTCTCTATGCACAGTGAGGGTTTTTGCAGCAAACACCCACTGGTAACACCCGTGATCATTGCTAGCAATTGCTCCCTGTTAAAGATGCCAGTGGCACTAAATAGCCTTGGCTAAAATACCTTGGCTTTGATCGTCGCTCCCCGTAATGTCATTAAAAGACCTTCTGATCATAGCGTTCGCTAGAACTGATATAAAATTAAACAGTAAAAATCCTAAATATGTAAGGCACCCCAAAATGTCCAATCTATCAAAGTATAATATAATTATGGCTACTTACGGCGTTTAACCCCGTAACGGAAAATAGAAAATGCCACTTTTTTGTCATTTTTCCATTTTTCAGTGTTAAAATTCCAGTCCCCATTGACTTAAATGGGTTTGTGTATGAACCAAAATTTTTCACAGTATTCAGACCGAACCCTTAAAATCGAATTTCTCCCAACCTGCTCATCACTATGCAAGAGTATTAAACATGAACCATTTGGAAGATAAACTTTTAAATGGTTGTCACTATGCTTCTAATTTCACCCTTTGCATTGCTTACATCTAACTAAGGCTATATTCACACGAACGTATGGGGGACGTATATACGGGCGCCGTATATACGGCCGATATACGTCCCCCATACACTTGTATGGGCGCCCCGCACCCTACGGGAGCGGTACGGTGCCGCACACGTGCGGCACCGTACCGTTCCGTACCCGGGAAAAAGATGTACCTGTCCCCCCTATGCTTTTTCCCGAATACGGCGCCGTGCGCCATAGGTTGCTATGGAGAGGGCGGGGGTGAGCTGCGCTCACCTCCTCCTCCCTCCCCGTCACTGCCGTTGCCCGCTACGGTCCGGTACAGGCGGGCAACGGCAGTGTGAATGTAGCCTTATATTGTTTCTAGACAACAGCAAATACGACTTTGGCAAGTTCATGGCCACCAAGAATCTGCATATACTAACTATCCTAATGATCTTATTTTAAAATGAAAAAACTGAGTGTTTAGGATCCATTATTTTGTGTTCTGTTCTAATGGTACTAGTGTGAAAATAAAACTTGTTACTTTAAAGCTGATGCAAAATCTTTCGCTTTTTTCACTATGCTTTTTTTGTTCTATATTTGCTATTTTAATTCTGTGTTACTATCTAATACATTAAAAGATATAGAATGTTTCTGTTTAGAACCTGTTTTGTAACCATTATGTTTAAATGTCCTCAGCTATATAAAGCAGAAAATGAATGGAGCGTCTTGTCCTATAGAACCTAATGGATAACACAAACTAGCTTTTAATCATCATATAGAAATACTCTGTTGTATTTTACTCCTGATTACAAAATGTAGAAGTGCCTTTGAAGTGCTTCTATCCTCCATCGATAAACATTCACAAGAAGTGACACTATCTGATTAATAAATCCCTTTGTAAACCTTGTATAATGATGTATGTGTGCACCTGTGTATCTTCTTTTAATAAATTATTTAAATAGTATTATAATGTCGCAACACCAATTACAAAATAAAACCTCCATTAATAAAGCCTTCCATCACTTCTATGTAACCTATACTTTTGGCATACTTAGTCGTTTATTTGTGATTCGTGCATAGCCTAACATGTTATGTTTTCTTGTTTACTTTATTTTTATACGGTTGTCTATATGGAAAGGGGGAGGCGTTAGTGATTGAAATTTTTTACTATATCTATATTTGGCGTCACGAGGCTAACAAGAGAAACTGGACACATCGATTGAGGGCTTGTCAGAGGTTATGTGTACGACACCACAGTATATTTTACAAGGTACGGAGTGGATAGGACAAAGCGTATTTTTTGCTTTTTATGGTATCTCCACATTTCAGCATGTGGCACAAACTGTTGTTGTCATTTATATTCATTTAAGAGGGACTGATCACCAGTAAAACTCGAACATATGCCCCTCAAACAGATGCCGAAGTGTTTTCCTGCGTGTGTATTCGCGAAACCTTTGACTAACAGGAGCAGAAATCGGACGCATGTACGCCACCAATTCCGCCCCCTCATGAATATGCTGATCGCTTTGAGAGCGGTCCGCGTTTCTAGCGTACTCGCAGCAGTGTCTCTTACCGTAGCGAAGGTTTCCGATAATGCTGTAGCACCAAAGAGCTGCTGACTTTAGTACAGCTCCTAGTTGCAGTTTTTACAGGTTTTTAAAGGTTTCTGGGAATATGGGCTAAGTGTGATTTTTGGCCAGCATGTTCTGGGATGTGCATTTTGGTCTACGCGTGTGTGGCTTATTCCCTGTGTAAAACTGCACACATTTTTATGTATGCAGAAAAACTATTTTAAACTGTGGTTTATATATCTGATTAGTATATCTAGAATATAGATGTCGAATTTTGAGAATTTGCATGCATAAATTAAATCTCATACTATATTAAAAAAAACACATTCTCTCACCTGGCATGCTATAAGCCCAATTTGGTATTCACCGTGTGTGAAATAATTAGTAAGAACACTCATTAAATGAGAAGAAATGTGGGTGGTTATTTCATTAGTCCTGTACAGAAGCCTTAATAACGCAAATTCGACAAACCAACCACTTCAATATTCGGTAGCCCATTCGAATTCGCCACACAGCTATCAGTAAACTGTCAATTATGTTCTTTATATCCTTTTTGGTTGGAAAGAAGTGACTGTAGGTAGGAGCTTAACATCCTTTTTCCTTCTGGAATTTACTGCAGCTAATTGTGTTAATAACACTGGTAATGTTTACGCTCATTCGAATTTAAGTTTGCTAAGTCTCACGCTATCTGGAGAGGAAAATAAGATATTTTTCAAGAATCAGTGCCATTATTAAACATAATAGGAATGCAGAGTCAGATGAGCGCAAATCTCCGTGGGCTTATTTCACTTTTATATTCATGGCTAGGATAAGGTTATTATGAAAGCAATCTTCGGTGATGATTGAAAAAAAAGCATACACTGATCTGGAGCCCGTGCTGATTTTTGCAGATTTTATGGAAATTAACTTGAGTTGCATTGCTTTCTTCAGATCATTAACCCATTGTAATCATTACTGTGATTTCTGTAAAGCTCAGTATGAGCTACTGCTCAGAAAGATTATTACTTGTTATACATGTGATCGTTTATGTGTTCCTCATGTAATCCTGGTTATCATATTTGTGAAAAAGTACAGGTTTAGAAAAGAGTTAACTACACATTGTGTCAAGGGCGAAGGATGAAAGATGCAGGTAACGTAAAGAAAATCTGGTCAGTGGTTGACTCAATGGAGCACACATATCCAAGTCTGGCTTTGTCCATCTTTTTTGGGGACTTTTAATGTCCTTTTTTTGCTGTATGTTGACGTTTTTCCTTATTGATACATGTGGTGTTTGTTCTTGAGGTGAAACAGTTGCAAAAAGTCGCAATCACTTCTAAACTGATCTCAATGCCTGGTCGGGGCCAGCCCTAGATTTGCACCAAAATTTTTGACTTTAAAAAAAGTTGCTACTTTCACATCTGAAATGTGATAACGCAGAAACACTAGACAATGGGGAACTTTAAAGGAAGACTGTCTTGGGCACAAAAAACGTAGCATATGAACACATACGCCATGAAGAAAAAGGCAAGCCATAGGTAGGGACTAGGTAGCAGGGTAGTTGTTCCTTGGCTAGGCAAGCACTTTTGATTGCAACTTGCAGCAGCCAGTTTTTTATTGTCATTAAAAATAAAACAACAACATAAGGCCTGGTTAACCCTTTAGTAGGACCACACTCATTTGCCCTTTATGATAAGGCCTATTTTTCAAAACCAACATGTGTCACCTTGTCCGCTTATAACTTTAGATGGCTGTAACTCCAAGTTGTTTTTGAGTTTATTTTTCGAGACACTTTTGTACTTCAAGGTTTAATAGAAACCCACCCACCACTTATACCCTGTTTCTATTCATTTCACCCATCAAACTATTCAAAACAGCAGGTAGAAGCTTGTTAACCCTTTATTTATTTTACATAATCAAACAAAATGAAGGTTTGATTTGGAATTCACTAATATTTTCATTAATACATTAATTAGATGCAAAATTACCCATATACACCTGAATAAAAATAGAAATGCATCTAGGAATATTGGTCCGTTTTTTTCAGAGTAAGAGACACCATATCTGGATGTAACCCACTATCAGGGCACTGGCGAAACGTGGAAGGAAAGGAGCGACATTGAGCTTTTGCAGGGCAGAATAGTTTTCGGTTGTTAGGACAGTATGTAGAGACACCTCGGCCACACTTCACACGTGGCATTTCGTTGCGTGTTTGGTAACAATCTGAAGGTCTACGATGTGATAGCATGTTGAGGTAAGATTGCACTTCTTTGTGTTCAGTTAATGGGGCACATTAGCTTACACGGTCCCTGCGCGATACACGAGGTTCGTTGTTGATGAGGATGAAGTCTGCCACAATTCATCATGCGCCCGAGATCCTGAAGTGTCGCTCCCCGCTCGGTCCGCCGAGTTCACCTTCTTCCGGTGAAATGTGAATGAATGTCTTGTGACACAATTTGAATTTTAAATCCTGCCTTAGTCCGAATCAGTTGGGTTGTGCGACGGCACGCCCCCCGTATTGTGTTGTATAAAAGTTAGCAATTGCGGCAAAATCGATCGCGTGCCCCAAAAACCCCTGTTAAATGCAGTGCAAAACGGAAATAGTTGCCACTGAAATGCAGTCCGCTGACCAGTAAATGGTGCCCCATGGCATTATCATAAAAGGAAAGCCACGTTCCACAGTATATTTGAATCCTGCTGAAGGATATTTAAAAAAAATTACCCCGTGCATTACTCTTTCATTGGTGGAACTGCGACATTTGGCACCACTGCTCTAAACGCGTAATTGCTTTTTGTACTAAAATTCCAATGACTACCAGGGCTTCAAGGTCAGACAAAGAGGTTTATCCAATACCTATAGAAGTTAGCATATACACAATGCTGGAGAATGTTGGTCAATGTGCTTACATTTATTACTTTTGATCACTACCTAATGCTTGTTAGTATGAAATGGGGTGTGCTTAGTACAAGATGGTGTGGTGTTGTAGAGGAAAAATGCACAACATCATTGAGCCAGAATTTGAATGCTAATTCTGAAACAGAACCAGATACCCACCAGTGGTATTAACAAAGACTAGACAATCTAAAAATGCACCAAAGTGTGTCAATCAATGCTGGTTGCTAAATTTGTTTCATGCTTGGATCATGTACTCAAGTCTCCGCATTGAACAGGATTAATTAATGTGCTGCATGAGCGTGCATTGGTAGAGTAAAGTTAGTTTACTTTTCTAGAGTACAATAGGCATTCATACTTCATGCAATTTTTGTATATGGAAATGTATTTTATTTCATTTTCAATTATTCAAACTGTAAAGTGTCCTTTAGCTCATCCTTTCAGCTTTAGGTTGCAGTCTTCATAATGAACACTTAGCAGCAAACAACTGCATTTTATGATGTGGCATCATTAAGAAAGGATGTAGAAGAGCTCTGAGCACTAACTGAAGCTTTAATTGATCCAACTTTAGGAAAACTTTGGTTGGTATAAATAAAATAAAGGCTTACATCTCTGCTGTTTCCTTACTGACTCAACTAGGCAAATTCTCATACCATTGGGGGCATATATGCCATAAGAAACAGTTGCTGGGCGTGTACTGGGTAGGGTAATGATCGATCACTTAGTGTGTCAGAAATTCATACTGCTGCTGCTGAAGCTATCTGCCATTATTTTTGGGGTCTATAGACACTTCCTCCTTCTGTGGCATTATAAGTTTATAATTGTTTTTGAAATACAGTATATTTGAAGCTCAACTTATTTCATTAAGTGCAAAATACAATGCACACTCTGCCAGTATCTATAATATTCCTGGATATAAATTATATTGGGTTCATCATCCCTCTCAGAAAAATACTCTGCATAATATGCCTAATTCTTCCTGGAAATATGGTATATTTTGTGTTCGACATCCCCTGTTTAGGCTGGGTGATTCACAATTTTTCAAATTGATTCCTAATTTCAACTTTTACAGGTAGAAATACTCTTTTGCCTTTATGTGTCTCCAGGCTAATTAATCAATTGTCTTTTAAAATTGGTTCTCCTATTCCAATTTTTGGTGTAGTAGCAATGCAAATAAGCCAACGGATGGCATCGGTGGTGACTGAAAGCAAACCATGAATGACAGTAGCGCCTCTGTGTTCTCAGGCCGCCGTTCTATATCAGTCTCCTTCTCTTTATCACTTTTTGGTAAAGAATTGTTTCTCAATTCAGTCATTTATGGTCAGTAATACTATATACTACTGTATGTATTTAGCCAGAAAATTATTTCGTTTTAAGATTCAATACAATCATTCCTCAATCATAAGATTTAAAAATCTTACTAATAAAATACCGTCAATGATTTTAATAAAAAAATAGCTACTTGTTAGACACATTATTGAGTATGCATAGAGAAAAATTCTATTCCCATCCTGTTGAACTATTAGTTTACTGTGGGTCTGTGGCCATTGTCTATTGAGACTGTGGACTATTAGCTACTAGTGGCTACATGACTATTGGCTAATGGGGGTGTTACTAATATCTGATGGGTTGTGTTACTATTGGTTACTGGGGATTTGCATGACTTTTAGTTGATGAAGTCTCGTTTGATGATGTCTAATGGGGGCTGTGTGTTACGGTTGGCTGCTAGGAATTGTAGAACTATTGGCTACTGGAATTGCATGGCTATTTGGTATTAACAAAAAATTGTAAGGCTTTCACACAATGAAACTTAACAAACAAGCCCACAGGAAAATGGTGCAAATGTGCTTTTTCACCAATTGCACTAATTTGGAATTTTTTACCCACTTCCCAGTACACAAGCATGGACTATTAATACTGTCATTATAAAGACATTTTTGAAGGTGGGTAGTGAAAATAAAAAAATGAAAAAAGCTTGGTCGTTAAGGATTTAATGAACTAATTAACTATCCTAAGAAAGAGTCACAGTACTAAATTCATGGAAAACCCTTTTAACGGAACATAATAAGTTATAAAAATATCCTCTCTCCATATATAGCTCTCTCCTGCCACCCAAGCAGGAGCATGCAACACTTGTTTTCAGATCGGGCTTGACAAAGGTCGAAATGACCGAAACGTCACGCAAATATTTCTATGATCTGTTGTCTTCTTGTAGGATTATTGCACTTTTGCCGGAGTTGTAAATATATGATACTTGTATTAAAAGAAAAACCGTAAAAATATCCAAAAGGATGTGTGCTATGTTCTTTTCTATTCTAATATCTGTCATAAGAGGTTTAGACAAAGGTCACTTTCCCACTTGCTTTTCTTTTACCACCATACCACTGCTAGTCTAGCAGAAAAAAAAACCTCATTAAAAAGATACACGTTGCACACATACATCATTATACAAGGTTTACAAGGAACCTTGTATAATGATGTATGTGTGCACCTGTGTATCTTCTTTTAATGAGGTTTTTTTTCTGCTAGACCTAGCAGTGGTATGGGGTAAAAAGAAAAGCAAGTGGGAAAGTGACCTTTGTCTAAACCTCTTATGACAGGATATATTAGAATAGAAAAGAACATAGCACACATCCTTTTGGATATTTTTTACGGTTTTTCTTTTAATACAAGTATCATATATTTACAACTCCGGCAAAAGTGCAATAATCATACAAGAAGACAACAGATCATAGAAATATTTGCGTGACGTTTCGGTCATTTCGACCTTTGTCAAGCCCGATCTGAAACAGAAGTGTTGCATGCTCCTGCTTGGGTGGAGGAGAGAGCTATATATGGAGAGAGGATAACTGGCTATTTTTTGACAGGGCCACTGGCTCTAGCTATAGTCTTCTGCATTTAATTTTCTGGAGGGCCACCTCCCGGTCCTCTGTTTAAACAATTTTTGGAGGCACCATTACAGGCACTAACTCTATTCAATTTTTCTGGGGGCCCATACCTGCTCCATCTGGTTTGAAAACTTTTGGACTGCCACATTTACAGGCACTCACTCTATTTCATTTTTCTGGAGGGCACCTACCTGCTCCTCTGGTTTGAAAACTTTTTTGGACGCCACATACAGGCACCAATCTATTTTCATTTTTCTGGAGGGCCCTACCTGCTCCTCTGGTTGGAAAAACTTTTTTTGGACTGCCACATACAGGCACTCAATCATTTCATTTTTCTGGAGGGGCCACATCCTACATGACTCCAAAGTCGTCCATATAAGCTGCCTCCATACAGCGTCCCCTTTATCAAACGAGGGTGTTGTCAGGCACAAATTTTTTGGGTGTTTCATGGATTCACATCAAGTGTTAACTTTGTCGCCACCCTGCTGTGTTATCCAAAAAATATACTGGCAAACTGTTACCATTAGGGATATTATTCAGCGTTCTTGCGCATCTGTTTACATTCCCCTCATCGCCATATCCCAAACGTATTATAGACCACGCTACTACGCTTAACCTTGGTGCAGGCTGGGGACCGAGTCTGACCCTGGGGCTGGTTATATACTGACCGAGCGAGGATTGCGGGGCCTACCTCGTTCCAGTCTTCAAAGGCCTACTATACCTCCTCCTCCTGCCACACCCTCCTCCACCTCCTCCTCCTCCGAATTACAATCCTGGCCATGGCGCCATAAGTAGGTAGCTCTAGGCACAGCAGCAGTGCCGTCGCTAAGCGACAGCAGCGGTGCTGAAAAATGCTGAGCAAGGCGATAAAAGGCCACCACCACCTAAGAGCATTACAGGGCATTCACATCAAAATTGGTTAAACTTTGTCGCCACCTGGTGTAATCCCCAAAATATACTGGCAAACTTTATATTTCCCGATATTATTTCAGCGGCTTCTTGCGCATATGTTACATTCCCCTCACCGGCAATATCCCCAAAAACTTATAAGAACGCTACACACTTTGATCTTATAACAAAAGGTTATTAAAGTGCTTGTTTGGGAGAGCTAAGACAGGGGCTTGATTGGCGAACAGCTCGCTGGCAGGCGGAGCCCGCTCCATGCCAAGATCAACTAACATCGTTTTAATGCAGCACCTTTATCTACTATAGTCATGCCTCATACATGGTCCCATATCAAACGACTGTGTCAGGCAGAATCTGGGTTGTTTCATGGCTTCCACATCAAACTTGTAACTTTGTGCCACCTGCTGTGTACTCCCCAAAATATACTGGCAGAACTTTTATCATTTACCGATTTATTCAGCGCTCTGGCGCATTTGTTTACATTACCCTCACCCGTCATATCCCAAACTTATAAGAAAGCGATACACTATCTTTACAAAGGTTCTTAGAAGTGCTGTTTGGGGAGTAGCCTAGAGCAGGGCTTGGATTGGCGAAAGCTCGCCTGGCAGCGGAGCGCCGCTCCATGCAAGATCCAACGAAACTAGTTTAACTGCAAGCACCTTTAAATCTACTTACTAGTTCACTGCCTCCATACTGGTCCCCTATCAAACGCGCTGTGTCCGCAGAATTTGGTTTGTTTTCATTGCGTCCATGTTTTTTTTTAAACTTGTCGGCCCCCCCCCCACAACCCCCTTTGGCTGCTTTGTTGTAATCACAAATATATGGGCAAACTTTATCATGTACCGAATTATTTGAGGCGCTTCTTGCTCACATCTTTGGTTCTCTCTGCCACCCCAATTGTTTGAAGCCTGAGTCATTTTAGGGGATGTCGCATGACACTCTCTAGACTGCTGCGCTCGCCTCGCATGCGTCCCCTATAGTGTCAGGGTCAATTATTGGATGTTTTAGAAGCTATCTAGCTCATTCGGTCACTCTGTCATGGCCATGCTGTTGCAAATAATTTTGGCATAATGGTTGCGATTAAGCAGCATCAGAGGCAATCCATGCATGCATTCTGCCCCTGCTATTTCCTGCCATTTCCGCGTGGTGTTTTCCATCATTTTCTGAGGTTACAGGGTTGGCCAAGCTTCCCGGTGCAGAGCCTGGTTCACATTGAAAATGCTCGAGTCTCCCATCTGAATTCAATGTGGCGCGTTTTGAGCCGAGAACTCGAGCATCGGGAAAAGTTTGGTCTCGGAATAAGGAGTACCGAGCATTTTAGTGCTCGCTCATCTCTATTTATTGATCATTATTTGTGGTTCTGTTCTAATGGTACTAGTGTGAAAATAAAACTTGTTACTTTAAAGCTGATGCAAAATCTTCTTGCTTTTTTCACTACGCTTTTTTTCGTTCTATATTTGCTTTTTAATTCTGTGTTACTATCTAATACATTAAAAGATATAGAATGTTTCTGTTTAGAACCGTTTGTAACTTGTTTAAATGTCTCAGCTATATAAAGCAGAAAAATGAATGGAGCGTCTTGTCTATAGAACCTAATGGATAACACAACAGCTTTATCATACATATAGAAATAATCTCTGTTGTTTTTACTCATGTTACAAATGTAGAAGTGCCTTTGAAGTGCTTCTATCCTCCATCGATAAACATTTCACCACGAAGTGACCTATCTGATTAATAAATCCCTTTGTAGTGCTATTGAGATCATGTACTCAATCTCCGCATTGACAGGATTAATTAATGTGCTGCAATGAGCGTTCATTGGTAGAGTAAGTATTTATTGTTTTCTAGAGTACAATAGGTCATTCATACTTCATGAATTTTTGTATATGGAAATGTATTTTATTTCATTTTCAATTATTCAACTGTAAAGTGTCCTTTAGCCATCCTTTCAGCTTTAGGTTGCAGTCTTCATAATGAACACTTTAGCAGCAAACACTGAATTTTATGATGTGGCATCATAAGAAAGGATGTAGAGGAGCTCTGAGCACTGAACTGAAGCTTAATTTGATCCAAACTTTAGAAAAACTTTGGTTGGTAATATAATAAAATAAAGGCTTACATCTTGCTGTTTCCTTACTGACTCAACTATGGGCAAATCTAGATGACAATTGGGGGGGCATATATGCATAAGAAACAGTTGCTGGGCGTGTACTGGGTAGGGTATGATCGATCACTTAGTGTGTCAGAAATTCATACTGCTGCTGCTGAAGCTATCTGCCATTATTTTTGGGGTCTATAGACACTTCCTTCTGTGGCATTATAAGTTTATAATTGTTTGTAAATACAGTATATTTGAAGCTCAACTTACTTTCATTAAGTGCAAAATACAATGCACACTCTGCCAGTATCTAATTTTCCTGGATATAAATTATATATGGGTTCCATCCCTCTCAGAAAAATACTCTGCATAATATGCCTAATTCTTCCGGAAATATGGTATATTTGTGTTCGACATCCCTCTTGGAGGTGTGGTGATTCACAATTTTCAAATTGATTCCTAATTTCAACTTTTACAGGTAGAATACTCTTTTGCCTTTTATGTGATTCTCCATGCTAATTAATCAATTGTCTTTTTTAAAATTGGTTCTCCTATTCCAATTTTTGTGGTAGTAGACAATGCAAATAAGCCAACAGGATGGCACATGTGTGGATGACTGAAAGCAAACCAGAATGACAGTAGCGCCTCTGTGTTCTCAGGCCGCCGTTCTATATCAGTCCCTTCTTTCTTTATCACTTTGGTAGTAAGAATTGTTTCTCAATTTCAGTCATTATGGTCCAGTAATACTATACTACTGTATGTGATTTAGCCAGAAAATTTATTTAGTTTTAAGATTCAATACAATCATTCCTCAATCATAGATTAAAAATCTTACTAATAAAATACTCGTCAATGATTTTGAATAAAAAAATAGCTACTTGTTAGACACATTATTGAGTATGCATAGAGAGAAAAAATCTATTCCCACCTGTGTGACTATTAGTTACTGTGGGGTTCTGTGGCCATGGTCTATGAGGAACTGTGTGACTATTAGCTGAAATGGGGTAAAAGGGCCGATTTCTGCTGTACCTGTAATTGGCTAATGGGGGCTGTGTTACTATAGCTGATAGGGGATTGTGTTACTATTGGTTACTGGGGAGATTTGCATGACTATTAGTGATGAAGTTGCTTGATGATGCTCTAATGGAGGTCTAATGGGGGCTGTGTGATTGACTGTTGGCTGCTAGGAATGTAATGACTATTGGCTACTGGGGAATTGCATGGCTATTTGGTATTAACAAAAAATTTGTAAGGCTTTCACACAATGAAAGCCTTAACAAACAAGCCCAAGGAAAATGGTGCAAAGTGCTTTTTCACCAATGCACTAAATTTGGAATTTTTTACCACTTCCCAGTACACGGCATGGACTATTAAATATTCATTATAAATGACATTTTTGAAGGTGGGTAGTGAAAATAAAAAAAATGAAAAAAAGCTTGGTCGTTAAGGATTTACTGAACTAATTACTACTAAGAACAGGTATACAGTACTAAATCATGGAAAACCCTTTTAACGGAACAATATAAGTTATAAAATATCCTCTCTCCATATATAGACTCTCTCCTCCACCCAAGCAGGAGCATGCAAACCACTTTGTTTCAGATCGGGCTTGAGCAAAGGTCGAAATGACCGAACGTCACGCAAATATTTCTATGATCTGTTGTCTTCTTGTATGATTATTGCCATTTTGCCGGAGTTGTAAATATATGATACTTGTATTAAAAGAAAAACCGTAAAAAAAATCCAAAAGGATGTTGGTGCATGTTCTTTTCTATTCTAATTATCCTGTCATAAGAGGTTTAGACAAAGGTCACTTTCCCACTTGCTTTTCTTTTTACCACCATACCACTGCTAGGTCTAGCAGAAAAAAAAACCTCATTAAAAGAAGATACACAGGTGCACACATTACATCATTATACAAGGTTACAAAGGGATTTATTAATCAGATAGGTCATTCTTGTGAATGTTTATGATGGAGGATAGAAGCACTTCAAAGGCACTTCTAACAATTGTAATCAGGAGTAAGAGATAAAATACAACAGAGTATTTCTATGATGATAAAAGCTGGTGTGTGTTATCCATTAGGTGTCTATAGGACAAGGCCTCCATTCATTTTTGCCTTTATATAGCTGAGGACATTTAAAAAATAGTTACAAACAGGTTCTAAACAGAAACATTCTATATCTTTTAATGTATTGATAGTAACACAGAAATTAAAAGAGCAAATATAGAACGAAAAAAAGCGTAGTGAAAAAAGCAAAAGATTTTGCATCAGCTTTAAAGTAACAAGTTTTATTTTCACACTAGCTACCATTAGAAACAGAACACAAAATAAATGGATCCTAAACACTAAGTTTTTCATTTTAAAATAGATCATTAGGATAGTGAGTATATGCAGATTCTTGGTGGCCATGAACTTGCCAAAGTCGTATTTGCGTTGTCACGAACAATATAAGGCTACATTCACACTGCCGTTGCCCGCCTGTACCGTACCGTAGCGGGCCAACGGCAGTGACGGGGAGAGGAGGAGGAGGTGAGCGCAGCTCACCCCCGCCCCTCTCCATGCAACCTATGGCGCACGGCGCCGATATTACGGGAAAAGATAGGGCAGGTCCTATCTTTTCCGGGTAGGAAGGTACGGTGCCGCACGTGTGCGGCACCGTACCGCTCCCGTAGGGTGCGGGGGCCCAATACAGTGTATGGGGGACGTATATCGGCCGTAATATACGGCGCCGTATATACGTCCCCCATACGTTCGTGTGATATACCTTAGTTAGATGTAAGCAATGCAAAGGGTGAAATTAGAGCATAGTGACAACCATTTAAAAGGTTATCTTCCAAATGGTTCCTGTTTAATACTCGTGCATAGTGATGAGCAGGTTGGGAGAAATTCGATTTTGAAGGGTTCGGTCTGAATACTGTGAAAAATTTTGGTTCATACACAAACCCTTAAGTCAATGGGGACTGGAATTTTAACACTGAAAAATGGAAAAATGACAAAAAGTGGCATTTTCTATTTTCCGTACGGTTGTTAAACGCCGTTAAGTAGCCATAATTTATTACTTTGATAGATTGGACATTTTGGGGTGCCTACTAATATTTAGGATTTTTAAGTTTTATTTATTTTATATTCAGTTCTAGCGAAATATATAGGCACAGAAGGTCTTTATGACATCATGGGGAGCGGCGATCAAAGCCAAGGTATTTTAGGCCAAGGCTATTTAGTGCCACTGACATTTTAACAGGGAGCAATTGCTAGCAATGATCGAGGTGTTACCAATGGGTGTTTGCTGCAAAAACCCTCACTGTGCATAGAGAGGGTTCAGCCTCATAGTTATGTGTAAAAAGAAGTAAGGAACACTACAAACCCTTTCTCTCACTGTAGTTGAAGATGATCTGTCCATTAAGACAGAAAAGCAATATTAAGATAAATGTCAGGGTAATGCAGTATTTCCCTCAATGTCTCTAGAGTATTAAAATGTTGGTACAGGCCCAAGTGCAAGGATCCATGCCTAGGTCATCTAAATGAACATGAGGATGTCCACGGGTGGTGTTAGATAGTGGTCCTCTTGTCAGTAAGAAGACACTGGTGGTGCTGAACAAGCGCTCTAATAGCACAATTGACGCAGGACTGACAGAACCTGAAGGCATTAGTGCAAGCTTGGCCACATGTCCAAAGAAATTTCAACAGGGATATGTGGACAATAATATTCCATCATATGGAAATCACAGTCTGCCTTTTGGTACTATGAGCTAGATCTGATGGTGGTGGAGGTTGAGAACATGAACATGACATTCCCACGTGGGGCTGCTCTCTCTTTCTCACTCCAAGGTGGGTGCTGCTGGTTCATTTTACACTTGGCAACTTCTTCTTTCCCCCATACTGCCACTGAGCAATTTCAATTTCGCCAGCCGCGCTTGTGACAATTATTGGTTGAAATTAAGGATACTATGCTATCTTGTAGCCGTGGATCAAGACAGGGTAGGAAACCCATAATTAGAGCTGGTCATATCCAGGCCACTGAAGCTGGCAACTGGAGCATATAGTGGCTCATGTGAGCCAGGCTGTTGAGAAGCAGAAACAAGAAAGTGTCCTTGGTGGAATCTCTCTCCTCCTTGCTCATCTTCTGAGCCACACTCAATTGTTCCCTGTGAGTTTTTCTGGGTGTCACCCTACTCTGAGGAAAACTCCTTATCATCCTCCTCCTCTTCCTTCTGCAAAACTATCCCCTTGCTGACCATGGCCAGCAACCCACCTCAAGATGGTGTGGACCTGTTCCTACTTTTCTTCCGCCTGTTCTAGAAGAGCTTTTTCAGAGCCAGGAGAAAATGGGGATGGTTAGCACTGATGATGACCAGCCGCGCTTGTCCACCATAAATATGGTTGAATTAAGGATACTATGCTATCTTGTAGCATGGGCTCAGCAGGGGTAGCAACCCAATAATCAGGAACTGGTGATTATCCAGGTCACTGGCTGGCACTGGAGCATATAGTGGCTCATGCGAGCCAGGCTGTTGAGAGGCAAGGAACAAGCTGTCCTTGGTGGATGTTCTCTTCATCCTCTGCATATTCTCAAGCACACTTAATTGTTTCTGAGAGCTTTTGGGGTGTCACCCTATCTGAGAGGAAAACTCCTATCACCTCCTTCTCTTCTTCTCCAAAAACTATTCCTGCGACATGGCCCCAGCAAACCCAACCCTGCAAGCCATGTGTGGACTCGGTCCTACGTTTGTTTTCTCCTGTTCTAGAAGAGCCTTATTGCTCAAGCAGGAGAAAAATGGGGAGATGGTCTAAGACGCTGATGATGACCCCATAGTGCTGACATTTTGGTGGCCATATTGGAGATAGTGCAGCAACTGGAACAACATGTCTACCTCATGGAGCCTCAGCCCAGTCATTGTGTGCGTAAAGTGCGCTGGTCACTACTTTAACTCACTCGCATTCTGGAGCTGGAATTTAACAATTGCCTGCTGTGCTTACACCACCCTATTCAGCAAAGTGCATTCCACTGGTGGGTACCTTAGCGATGAAGTGGTGACTGGGCAGGCCCAAGAGTTCCACTGTAGTGCAGCATAGGTAGAGCAGACCAGCAGGTTGGTGTGATATGATGGAAAAATGTGGTAAAAGCAAGCAGGCACTTGAAGCAGGCTGCGTGGGGTAGTTTCCAGTTTAAAAAACGTCATTATTCCAATTGAGATGTTGAACGTAACATTAATGGGGCAACATGTACGTAAGGCGTGTTCCGTACAAGCGCATTTCCGTCGGGTTTCGGTACATTTCCCGATTTGCGCATGCATGAGTAACAAGGGGTTTTTGGTGACACGCAAGTTGGATTTTGGCCGCAGGCGACAACAAATCGGGGGGACGGGCGTCGGAAGCAACCCAGAGCTGATTTCAGACTAAGCGCAGGAGTTACAGGAGTATACAAATAAATGGTGTCGCGCGAAGACAAATACTCACATACACTTGGGAAGAAGTAAGGTGATGAAACTCAGCAAGACTCAGGGGGAAGCGACACCATGAGCGAGGATATCGAGGCACACGAATCTTAGTGAATCGCGCCGGACTTCATCCTCGTCAGACAACGAACCAATTGGGGTAATCGCGAAAGGATCTGTGAAGAGCGGTAAGTAAGGAGCCCCACAGTATATTGGAAAAAACGCACATTTCAGATTTGCAACCTCAAACTATACGGCAGCAGCCACCTTTCAGATTGTGTGATTAACTGCAAATTACAATGCAAAAGCACCATTTCAGTATTTGAATGCAAATGCAAACTATTAATGCGGCAGCACCCTGTGCAGATTTTAATGACCAAACTGTAAACTATCTTGCAACAAAGTCTTTCAGATTTTTGATGGGCTGCTAACTTGGCAAATACAATGCAAGTTGAGCCCCGACTTGGGATGATGAGGAATCGCCAAAATGATAAATGCCCAACAGCTCCTACAGATTTTGATACATGCGCAAACTAGAACATCTGGACAGCGCCGTTGGTTTTTGCCTCTAGTAAGATATTGCTGCATTTACTACTATATTGCTGGATTGATTTCCTAGGAACTGCAAATATAATGCAACAGCACGCCTTTCAGATTTTGAGAACACCCAAAAGGAAACCCAGCACAATCAAGGGGGCGTTTTGGCTCTCATGATTTTGATGCAACGGACCAAACTGTAAATGAAAAGACAATTTCAGTTATTTTAAAATTTGAGAATTGCAAAACTATAACGTACAAACAACCTTTTAGATTTGCTGCCAAAAGGGACTTGCTTGCCTGCAACTGTATAGGCCTGATATGAAGTAACTTTCAATTTTTAAGGAGAGTGAAACAGACAAATATCTTCAAAAGTGTCTTTTAGATGAGAACGGCAAACTTATAGTTGAGGTGCCTTTTTGATTTTGATGCAACTGCAATACTATGACTGAGAATTGATGCTTCAAATTGCTAGTATGATTGTGTAAAACAGCACTGATTAGCTACTAAGTCTTAGTAGTCGCCTGACAACGAGCAGCCAATTAGAGCCTCAAGCAGAGTTCTTCCCAGTGCCACATACCAGCGGAAATTATTTAGAAGAATTCACCTTTTCTAGTCATTACAAGCCTCCTGTCACAAAAAGAGATGCACAGCCTAGCACAAGATATAAAAAATGATATAATTCCAGAAAAATAAAACCTTTACCTATAACTTGCACAAAGAAAAATTATGGAGGTTAATTACATATCAGGTTTCTGGGTCTGTGGACCTCTGGACCACTGTGGGAGACGGTACAGTGTGAACACCTGGGACGCCGAGAGTCTGGTCTTACCAAGAGCACAAGATAGCAAAGGGGATGGTTACTTGCTGCGGGGGCGGTGCACACAGGTCATTGCCACAGTTGCAATCTAGCCCGCAGTAGGGCGCAAGGGGGGAAATGCAGGCACGTCTGAGCCCGAAGGTGAACAGAAGGAAGAACAGCACTAGAAGGAAACGAATGGAATCACAGCAGGAACACAGGATGCTGGCAAAACGGATCAGGAACAGCAGGAACAAGATGGAACAGGGGAACCGGATCACAGGATAGAGGAGAACACTGGAACAACGGGGAGCAGGAAGCACAACGGAATGCAGGGGAGCCTTTCACTTCACGCGGAAGGCTTGACCTGTGAGGAATGATGGGAAGCCCGCCCTGATCCAAGCATGAAACAAATTTAGCAACCAGCATTGATTGACACACTTTGGTGCATTTTTAGATTGTCTAGTCTTTGTTAATACCACTTGGTGGGTATCTGGTTCTGTTTCAGAATTAGCATTCAAATTCTGGCTCAATGATGTTGTGCATTTTTCCTCTACAACCACACCTATCTTGTACTAAGCCACACCCATTTCATACTAAACAAGCATTAGGTAGTGATCAAAAGTATAATAAATGTAAAGCACATTGACCAACATTCTCCAGCATTGTGTATATTGCTAACTCTATAGGTATTGGATAAACCTCTTTGTCTGACCTTTGAAGCCCTTGGTAGTCATTGGAATTTTAGTACAAAAAGCAATTAAAGCGTTTAAGAGCAGTGGTGCCAAATGTCGCAGTTCCACCAATGAAAGAGTAATGCACGGGTAATTTTTTTTAAATATCCTTCAGCAGGATTCAAATATACTGTGTGAACATGGCTTTCCTTTTATGATAAATGCCATGGGGCACATTTACTAAGGGTCAGCGGACTGCATTTCAGTGGCAACTATTTCCGTTTTGCACTGCATTTAACAGGGGTTTTGGGCGCACGCGATCGGATTTTGCCGCAATCGTGCTAACTTTTATACAACACAAATCGGGGGGCGTGGCCGTCGCACAACCCAACTGATTCGGACTAAGCGCAGGATTTAAAATTCAAATTGTGTCACAAGACATTCATTCACATTCACCGGGAAGAAGGTGAACTCCGGCGGACCTGAGCGGGGAAGCGACACATGCAGGATCTCGGGCGCATGATGAATTGTGGCAGACTTCATCCTCATCAGACAACGAACCTCGTGTATCGCGCAGGGACCGTGTAAGCTAATGTGCCCCATTAACTGAACACAAAGGAAGTGCAATCTTACCTCAACATGCTATCACAGGTAGAGCCTTCAGATTGTGTACCAAAACGCAACCGAAATGCCACGTGTGAAGGTGGCCGCAGGGTCTCTACATACATGTCCTAACACCTGAAAACTATTCTGCCCTGCAAAAGCTCAATGGCGCTCCTTCCCTTCCACGTTTCGCCATGTGTCCTGATAGTGGGTTACATCCAGATATGGGTGTCCTCTTACTCTGAAAAAACGGACCAATATATTCCTAGATGCATTTTCTATTTTTATTCAGGTTATATGGGTAAATTTTGCATCTAAATTAATGTATTAATGATAAATATTAGTGAATTCCAAATCAAACCTTCGAAGAAGGTGAACTCCGGCGGACCTGAGCGGGGAAGCGACACATGCAGGATCTCGGGCGCATGATGAATTGTGGCAGACTTCATCCTCATCAGACAACGAACCTCGTGTATCGCGCAGGGACCGTGTAAGCTAATGTGCCCCATTAACTGAACACAAAGGAAGTGCAATCTTACCTCAACATGCTATCACAGGTAGAGCCTTTAGATTGTGTACCAAAACGCAACCGAAATGCCACGTGTGAAGGTGGCCGCAGGGTCTCTACATACATGTCCTAACACCTGAAAACTATTCTGCTCTGCAAAAGCTCAATGGCGCTCCTTCCCTTCCACGCTTCGCCATGTGCCCTGATAGTGGGTTACATCCACATATGGGTGTCCTCTTACTCTGAAAAAACTGACCAATATATTCCTAGATGCATTTTCTATTTTTATTCAGTTTATATGGGTAAATTTTGCATCTAAATGAATGTATTAATTCTAAATATTAGTGAATTCCAAATCAAACCTTCATTTTGTTTGAATGTATGTAAAATAAATAAAGGGTTAACAAGCTTCCTACCTGCTGTTTTGAATAGTTTGAGGGGTGAAATTAATAGAACAGGGTGATAAGTGGTGGGTGGGTTTCTATTAACTTGAAGTACAAAATGTCTCGGAAAAATAAACTAAAAAACAACTGGGTAAGTTAAAGCCTTCTAAAGTTACAAGCGGACAAAGTGACAAATGTTGGTTTTGAAAAATAGGCCTTGGTCATCAAGGTGCAAATGAGTGTGGTCACTAAGGGGTTAACCATGGCCTTATGTTGTTGTTTTATTTTAATGAAAATAAAACTGGCTGCTGCAAGTTGCATCAAAAGTGCTTGCCTAGCCAAGGAAACAACTACCCTGCTACCTTCCCTTACCTATGGCTTGCCTTTTTCTTCATGGCGTATGTGTTCATATGCTACGTTTTTTGTGCCTAAGACAGTCTTCCTTTAAAGTTCCACATTGTCTAGTTTTCTGCGTTATCACTTTCAGATGTGAAACTTTTTTAAAAGTCAAAAATTTGGGTGCAAATCTAGGGCTGCGCCGACCAGGCATTGAGATCAGCTTAGAAGTGATTGCGACTTTTTGCAACTGTTTCACTCAAGAACAAACACCACATGTATCAATATGGAAAAACGTCTAACATACAGCAGAAAAAGACATTAAAAGTCCCCCAAAAAAGATGGACAAAGCCAGACTTGGGATATGTGTGCTCCATTGAGTCAACCACTGACCAGATTTCTTCTTTACGTTACCTGTATCTTTCATCCTATGCCCTTGACCACAATGTGTAGTTGACTCTTTTCTGAACCTCTACTTTCTTCACAAAATAATGATTAACCAGGATTACATGAGGAACACATAAAACGATCACATGTATAACAAGTAATAATCTTTCTGAGCAGTAGCTCATACTGAGCTTTACAGAAATCACAGTAATGATTACAATGGGTTAATGATCTGAAGAAAGCAAATGCAACTCAAAGGTAATTTCCATAAAATCTGCAAAAATCAGCAAGGGCTCCAGATCCAAGTGTATGCTTTTTTTTCAATCATCACACGAATATTCTTTCATAATAACCTTATCCTAGCCATGAATATAAAAGTGAAATAAGCCCACAGGAGATTTGCGCTCATCTGACTCTGCATTCCTATTATGTTTAATAATGGCACTGATTTCTTGAAAAATATCTTTATTTTCCTCTCCAGATAGTCTGTAGTATTAGGCAAACTTTACATTCTGAATGAGCGTAAAACAATTACCAGTGTTATTAACAAAATTAGCTGCAGTAAATTACCAGAAGGAAACTGATGCTATTTAGCTCCTAATTACATGTCACTTTCTTTCACCAACCAAAGGATATAAAGAAAATAATTACATTTATTGATACTGTGTGGAGAATTCCTATGGGCACCTGAATATTCTGAAGCTTGTTGGTTTTGTTTCCGAATTTGCGTTATTTCCGGGCTTTCTAATACAGGAATATGAAATTAACCACACCAATTTCTTCCATTTTAATGAGTGTTCTTTAGCTAATTATTTCACAAAAGGTGAAATACCTCAAATTTTTATAGCATGCCAGGTGGGAGATGTGTTTTTATTTAATATAGGATGAGATTTAATTTATGCATGCAAATTCTCAAAATTTTAACATCTAATTTCTAGAATATACTAAATAGATATTTAAACCACAGTTTAAAATAGTTTTTCTGCATACATAAAAATGTGTGCAGTTTTAAAAAGGGAATAAGCCACACACTGCTAGACCAAAAATGAACATCCCAGTAAACATGCTGGCCAAAAATCACACTTAAGCCCATATTCAAAAAACCTTTAAAAACCTGTAAAAACTGCACTAGGAGCTGCTACTAAAGTCAGCAGCTCTTGGTGCTACAGCATTATCGGAAACCTTCGATAACGGTAAGAGACACTGCTGCGATGTACACTAGAAACGCCGGACCGCTCTCAAAGCGATCCAGCATATTCATGAGGGGGCGGAATTTGGGGGCGTACATCGCGGCAGTGTCTGCTACCGTTATCAAAGGTTTCCGATAACACTAGCAGTGTAACACTGCTGCATCTGTTGTAGCACTAGTTCCGATTTTACTGGTGATAGGCCCTCTTTAAATGAATATAAATGACAACAACAGTTTTGTGCAACATGCTTGAAATGTGGAGATGAAATAAAAAGCAAAAAATCCTTTGTCCTTCACTACTTCCAATTGTAAATATATATGTTGGGCGGTCATGAACCTCATGGACCAAGCCCTCTCCATACTCGCCAGTTGTCAGCTGTGTTACCCTAAAATATTAGTAAAAAAAATTTCAAATCAACCCTCCCCCCTTTCCATAGAACACATATAAAAATAAATAAACAAGTAAAATCATAAACATTTTAGGTATCAACGAATCACAAAATACACTGAAGTATGAAAAAGGTATAGGTATCAAGATATGGTGATGGAAGGCTTTATTTAATGTGAGGTTTTTTATTTTTTTAATTGGTGTTGAGACATTACTAAACTATTTAAATTTGGTATCATTGTGATCATACTGATCGAAAGAATACTGGAGACATGTCAGCTCAATTGCACATTGAAAGAAAGAAAGAAAGAAATGCAAAAAAACTAAAACATTTAAGGGGTTAAAGAAAACCTGTCAGGGAGATATGGTGCACTAAGCTAACTACAGGTCCTTGTGGACCTTTGGGTTAGTGTCTCAAATCACGCTGTGAGAATTTTCTCCATGGTCGTTTTAAAAAAAATAAACCTTTATACTTAGGGTGCTGCCACACGTCGTGCTCTTAAGCCATTTTTGCACCATTTTTAAACATACTGAAAACGCATGTGCTCTAATCTAGAGCTGAGCCAGATAAGGTGCATAGTTCTCCTCTCAGGGCTCCCTGCACAGGTGTAGTAATTCAATGTAGTCAGAATAGCTTCATTTTGCAAGCTCCATAACCCTGGCACACGTGCAGGGAAGCCAGGTTGTTATGTCTGCTTTGTTGCATGACTAAACAAGTAAGTATACAAGTCTGGGTTTTTTTAGCAGCCACAGAGGGAAAAATAGTGGATTTTGGACAATAAACCACAAGTCCATAAGGATCACAATGACAGGTTCTCTTTAAAGCACAAACATTACTACAGAATTTTTCGGACTATAAGAAGCTTCTTACTATGGGACGCACCCCAGATTTAGGCTTCCAAAAAAGGAAAAATATATTTAACACCAATTAATATATCCCTGTTGGTCGCACTAAAGCACAGCACAAACAGCTCTGCTTCATCCATACATACACATACACAGCTCTGCTTCATCCATACATTTACACACACAGCTCTGCCACATCCATACATTTACACACAGAGATCAGCTATACACACACAAACAGAAATAGGAACACACTCACCACTGCTGCATACAATGTCCACTATTATACACAGTGGGCACTGCAACATACACAAATACACACACTGACCGGGTGCTACTATACACATAAATACACACATATAAGGAACACATTGGGAACTACTCTACACATAAATGCATACACAGCTCTACTATAAGCACTTAAGAAACACACTGGGAACTACTCTATACACACAGAACCCCCCCCCCCCTCCCCACACACACAAACCCTTCTCCCTTCCCTCATTCCCCCCTTCCCCTCTTCTTCTTACCTTGTCCCAGCACAGCATGTCCCCATTCTCGGCATTATGTTGTGATGTAAGAAGCATGTGAACAGTCACATGATTCTGACATCACCGCAGGTCCTGTAGGAAGTGGGAGAGAGCAGTGCGGAGGCTCTCCTCTCTGGGAGATCGTGTGAAGCGCAATGTCAGGGCCTCACCCGATCTCCATTACAGCAGTCAGGAGGGTCTGGCAGTGCTGGATCCTCCTGACCTTCGGTCTATAAGACGAAGCAATTATGTCAAATTGCTGTGTTTAACTCTATACATTACTTATCTCTCAACCGGCCTGATTATTTTTAATTCACATGAGACTAATTCAAATTGTTCCTGACCATATGTTTCTGTGAGTGAACATCTTGAGGCAGTGATGGAGAACCTATTAGAGCAGTGGTTCTCAACCTGTGGGTCGCGACCCCGGCGGGGGTCGAACGATCAAAACACAGGGGTCGCCTAAAGCCATCAGATTTTATTGCATTTTTTGGCACGAATACAATATTTTTGTACATGGTTTGGGGTCACTGCAACATGAGGAACTGTATTGCGGGCTCACAGCATTAGAAAGGTTGAGAACCACTGTATTAGAGACTGGGTGCCCAAACTACAACCAAAACACACTTATTTATTGCAAAGTGTTAGCACAGCAATTGCTACCTGTTCTACCACAACGTTCAATCATATCGGCCTTCTTTCAACAAAACAGTTGAAAGAAGAAAGGAACATTTGGACTGTTGTAGCATATCGCTATGGTCCCCCTGTATAGGAAGAAGCCTAGAGGAGCTCTAAAGATAATCCTCCCCTTTGCACATGTTCTACCTCTTTCTGCAGCCCCAAGCAATGAAGAATGTGTTGCTTTAAAATAGCACTAAGAGCATCATTTCTTGAGTCACCTGGGCACTCAAGAGAGCCACCTCTGGCACCCGTTCCATAGATTCGCCACCACTGTCCTGAGAGGTCTAGTTAAGGTCAAATATAAACTGGCCTATGAGTTACTTCTGCCTGTATAATAGCAGTGCCATCCAGCAACATTACAATGCCAACATCGTTAATAGCAGCACTGTAACAGGAGAATGTCATCCTTTTGGAAAAGTTTTCATCCTTGACCAGATTACTACCATGGACTACTATGGACCAGTAACTCATAAATAACAACATAAGCTGTCCCAGAAGGCATAGTATATAGCAGTGATGGCAAACCTTTTAGAGGCCGAGTGCCCAAACTACAACAAAGACCCGCTTATTTATCGCAAAGTGCCAACACAGAAATTTAATTTGTGATTTATACTCCCTTCTCTGTCACAGTTTTCATTGATATCAGCACCCTGAGGACACTAATAAAGCAGAAAATAGTCCCAGGTAGAGCTGTCACTTTAAAATAGCTCTGTGCACAGCAAGTCCTGGGCTGTCTGGGACTGCAGGAAGATACCTGGAGTCATCTCTGGTGATGGCCTGAGTGCCCACAGAAAGGGCTCTGAGTGCCACCTCTGGCACCAGTGCCATAGGTTAGCCATCACTGGTATATAGGAATGGTAACACAGAGCTTAAAGGTAATCTTTGATTTTTAATGCATTATGAACCAAACATACTATGAGAATCCTCCAGCTGCTGTGTATGAGTGATCCAGCTCAGGTTGATGAGTCCTATCTGGATAGTTCAGGAAACTCTGTGAGATATGTTTATGAATAACAGGCTGAATGCAATCCAGCTTTCCCAAGGTCCTGAATGTTATAATTGTTTTTTCAGCAACACCACTCAATTCCGGGATTAAACAAGATGTTTCTGCATCAGTGTTGCTACAGCATTCTCAAGATATGTTTTGCTCATAATGCATGAAATCAAATGGTAGATTTCCTTTAAAGAGTAACTTTCACCACCTTTACCAACCTCAACTCATGCGAAGGGTTGATCAAGGTGTGATGTCATCTATGGGATCACAGTTGATATCACAAAGAGATAGGAATTATTGTCTATATGGGCCTTTAATGGAAGCATGTCCACACCCACTACCTAGAGCAGAATTAGCTGTAATTAATTTCCCCTCAATATGAACATTTATCAGTACCTTATGTTGCTTAAAAATGAAAGGGGTTGTCCACTTTAACCACGTTACAGCCAATATTTAATATTTTTTGTGTTATGTAAATTTTAAAATTTAATTTCTGTATCAATTCTTGATGGTTTTCTAGATCTCGGCTTGTTGTCGTCTTGCTGTAGATAAACAGTCCATGCCGTGTGATGTCACACAAGTGCAATACTGATTAGTATCACAGAGCTTTGATTACACTGTGTTATAATGAGCTGTGCACCTGTGTGACATCACATGATGAAGGACCAATGTTTATCCACAGGACGTAAACAATGAAGCTTCTTATTGTATGACATCAAGCAGAGATCTAGGAAGTATATTTGAAAATTGTATAACTTTTCATTCTACAAACAATATCAATTATTTGCGGGAATGTGCTTAAAGAGCACAACCCCTTTAAGCCTATGATGCATTATTATCAGGTAAGGTCAGATACCTATTGAGATCTGCAGAGAGGAAAGACAGGCCTCCTAGGGTTACTGAAACATTTTCTAGCCAGAGTCTGCCCCATACATATCAATAGGACTCTCTAAAATATTAAAGAAAGTACCATTTACATACCAAAAGTGAAGTAAAACGCTTGGAAAAAAAAGTTAGATGAGACGGCTACATTTCCACTTTTTAACAGAATGTGCAATAATTTTTTTTAAGATTAAGTCTTGAACCTTTTTTTCATGGATCACTTATAGACTACAGCTCATGAAGATCTGTGAAAAACGAAAGACAAACTGAAGAAAATCGACTGTGAAAAACAGACGTCAACATCCGTTTCTTGTAATGTTTGTGTTGTTAAGTTGCTAACTGTTCCTCAGCTTTTTGGATTCAACACTGGCTTTAAGAGTCATATATTGTCATATATGTAGTATACATGAAAAAACACTAAAAAGCCGAAAAATAAAATAGTGTATTAGTATATAGTAAATCTTTATATTAAATAAGTTAAATGGAATATAAAGATTTTATGGATTGAATATAAAGATTTTTTTCATGGTTCACTGAAGTGTTCCTGCAAATGGTGGTTGTCACTTTATCTAGTTGTCCTCCAGATCATCTTTGGCTTTGTATTCTCACCTTGATGTCCCATTTTGACAGGAATTAAAATCAGCACCTTGTGAGATGTTAGTAGAAAAACTAATCCCTTGACTGAATTATAGGCGCTTAGCTAATCCATTAGTGTCAGTCAATAGGCTTATTATTTGTTCCCACAACTTTTATGCATATTTCATCTATATGTAAACTGTCAAAAAGTGTTGAATAGAATATATACCTTTAAATAAATGATGGTTTAATAGTTACATTAAGATGTCATAAGTGCCTTCCTTATTCTCCTACTAAATTGTGTCATGTCACTCCTCTGACACACCTGCCTTCACTTTACAGATACATCTGCAAAGCACAGCCTAAAAGCTGATACAATCCACAGCAGCCACATTTACTATGCAGGTTCATAGGTTCATTCCAAAAATCTAATCTGAGGATAGTTAATTCAGAAAGATGCTTGTTCCCTCCTCATAATCTGGAGACAATAGATTGTCACAACACAAATCGACAAGAGTCTGAAAAATGGCTGCAGGATCTAAGAAGCCAATTGGTCTTTTCTATGTTAACAACTTTTACTTCCTTCCACACAGCTGGTACTGTGCTCAATATAGACTTTCATAAGCAAGGATGTGGCCAGAGATACGTGAGGGTTACTGTGTCATACCAAAGTTAAACAAAGCTCAAAACGTAAATAAGCCAAGGTAGATTTGTCTAGAGTCAGATTGGAATAGGATTCGATGTTTTCAGCTCAGATAAGCATCTGATTGTATTGTAGCTTGCAAAATAATTGAATAGAGTGAATTGCAAATGGATATCTGTAATATCATAATACTATAAGCATATTTATATGTCAGGATTCCCCGGATGCCTTGCATGCCGATTCATTTGCTGCTCCTTTAAGAGTTAGTGAATCTTGATTGCACACCTGAGGCTTTCCATGACTTTCATTATTGAGGCATCTCAATGAATTACACCAATGCCTGAACACATGAGATCTTTTGGTTTCTAGTGTTTTGATTTTGATGTGTGTAATGTCACCTCCTCTGGCTCCCTGCTTTCCCTGACTTCTACCTCAGGTCTCACTCACACATATGATTTGTATAAAAGAAAAAAGAGAAATAGGGGCACTCCGGTGGTGTAGTATATTAAAACAAGAGAATATTTAGAAGAATAGATGTGTGTCTATGGACTCACCTGATTGGGTTGTGCTAGTGGGCATAACTCCAATATAAGCCTTTCAATTTCTTTTCCACTTGGTCCCCATCTTCAAAGATGTTATTAAAATATAAGAGTGAAAAAAGACTATTGACGATCGTGTTTGGCACGGAGGACAAACACCAGATGGTTCTGATGGTTTATTCCAACAGGAATCTTTTTCTTTATTGAAGATGGAATCAGAATATAGGGGTAAAAACAAACAAACAAACATGGACGATTCTGTTTGGGGCTGAGGACAATCACCAGGTGGTTACAACGATTTATTCCTAGAGAAACATTTCCCTTTATTTCATAAAAAATTAAAAGCTCACATATTATAAATAGATTTTTAAAACAACACGTTTCACGGTCCACCTATATATAACTTTCACCAATATATGACTTACATCATCGTCCACTTCCGATATACTTCAATATACATTTGTTCATAAATCAAACATCATCCATAAAATCTTTATTTTCCATTTAACTTATTTAATATTAAAATGTACTTTATCAATTACTAATACATTCTTTTTATCTTGCAGCTTCATAAGACTACAACTAGGGATACCACTGCAGGATCAAATCTCAACCTATCTATTTCCAAAGGACTAAAGAAACAACTATGGATGCCATATTTATAAATTTATAAATTATTAAATTTCAAGAAGACAAAGAGCAAATCTCTTAAGTAAATCTTAATATAAAACAAATTAAATGGAATGTAAAGATTTTATGGATGGTGTTTGATTTATGAAAAAATTTAGATTGCGATACATTGGAAGTGGACTGATGGCAATCATACATAGAAAGATATAGCCACACGAAGCACTCATTTCAAGCATGAAATGAGTTGCTTAAAAATCTTTTTATTATATATGAGCTTTTAATGGTTTTTTGAAATAAAGGGAAATGTTCCTGTTGGAATAAACCGTTGGAACCACCAGGTGTTTTCCTCAGCGTCAAACAGGATTTTCCATAGTCTGTTTTTACCCCAATATAATTTACATAACCCTGTACTCTCCGATTGTAGAATGGACAACACATGAACTGATGGAATTAATAAATGGAAGAAAGAGTATTTGCATTCTAATAAACTCTTAGGGTGTGTATATGTAACAAAAAATACTTTTATTTTAATCAAATAGAAAACAGACCATGAGAAAAACTAAAAAACACATATGAAATGTGAACATGTGTCCAGGGCAGTATGGCAATAAATATTGTCCCTGATACTTTCCCTTTTTGTGAGTCAAATGAGACTCTTAACTGGCTAAAGTGCAAAAATATATCAATATGCTTGTAGTGAATGTGACAAGAAATGCTTGTTAAGTGCTAATATGCCAACCTGATATACTAGACAGTTATAAATGGCAGGAGGTGTCACAACAATTCATTAATAAACATGCACAGTATAACAAACAATAGCCATGAGGCTATCTGTGAGGGAGTTAGTGGTGACTTCCCCACATGTATTGCCACCTCCTCTGTAGCTTCCTCTGGGGTGACTGTTTAGTCCTGCACCTTAATCCTATTTAGTAAAAGGACCCAGTATCTCACCTGTGTTGGTGATTACTTCCACCATATCCATGTTGGGTCCAGGTGTGAGGAGATGGTTCAGGAGGTGTAAGTGGAGGGGTCAGGTGTGAGGAGATGGTTCATGAGGTGTAAGTGGAGGGGTCAGGTGTGAGGAGATGGTTCATGAGGTGTAAGTGGAGGGGTCAGGTGTGAGGAGATGGTTCAGGAGGTGTAACCTTGTATAATGATGTATGTGTGCACCTGTGTATCTTCTTTTAATCAGGGTTTTTTTCTGCTAGACCTAGCAGTGGTATGGGGTAAAAAGAAAAGTAAGTGGGAAAGTGACCTTTGTCTAAACCTCTTATGATAGGATATATTAGAATAGAACATAGCACACTTCCTTTTGGATTCTTTTACGGTTTTTCTTTTAATACAAGTATCATATATTTACAACTCCGGCAAAAGTGCAATAATCATACAAGAAGACAACAGATCATAGAAATATTTGCACAACGTTTCGGTCATTTCGACCTTTGTCAAGCTCGATCTGAAACAGAAGTGTTGTATGCTCCTGCTTGGGTGGAGGAGAGAGCTATATATGGAGAGAGGATATATTTATATAACTTATTATTGTTCAGTTAAAAGGGTTTTCCATGAATTTAGTACTGATGATCTGTTCTTAGGATAGTTAATTGTTCATTAAACCCTTAACAACCAAGCTTTTTTTCATTTTTTTCTATTTTTCACTACCCACCTTCAAAAATTTCATTTTATAATGACAGTATTTAATAGTCCATGCCGTGTACTGGGAAGCGGGTAAAAAAAATTCCAAATTAAGGGCAAAAAGCACATTTGCACCATTTTCCTGTGGGCTTGTTTGTTAAGGCTTTCACTGTGTGGCACATGTCTCCTTTATTTTTTTTTAATACCAAATAGCCATACAATTCCCAGTAGCCAATAGTCATACAATTCCTAGCAGCCAACAGTCACACAGCCCCCATTAGACCATCATCAAGCAGACTTCATCAACTAATAGTCATGCAAATCCCCAGTAACCAATAGTAACACAACCCCTATCAGCTATTAGTAACACAGCCCCCAGTAGCCAATAGTCATGTAGCCCCTAGTAGCTAATAGTCACACAGTCCTCATAAACCAATGGCCACAGAACCCACAGTAACTAATAGTCACACAGGTGTGGAATAGATTTTTCTCTATGCATACTCAAATAATGTGTCTAACAAGTAGCTATTTTTTTATTCAAAATCATTGACGAGTATTTTATTAGTAAGATTTTTAAATCTTATGATTGAGGAATGATTGTATTGAATCTTAAAACTAAATCAATTTTCTGGCTAAATCACATACAGGAGTATAGTATTACTGACCATAAATGGCTGAAATTGAGAAACAATTCTTTACCAAAAAGTGATAAAGAGAAGGAGACTGATATAGAACGGCGGCCTGAGAACACAGAGGCGCTACTGTCATTCATGGTTTGCTTTCAGTCACCACCGATGCCATCCTGTTGGCTTATTTGCATTGCTACTACCACCAAAAATTGGAATAGGAGAACCAATTTTAAAAAGACAATTGATTAATTAGCCTGGAGAATCACATAAAAGGCAAAAGAGTATTTCTACCTGTAAAAGTTGAAATTAGGAATCAATTTGAAAAATTGTGAATCACCAGCCTAACAGGGGATGTCGAACACAAATATACCATATTTCCAGGAAGAATTAGGCATATTATGCAGAGTATTTTTCTGAGAGGGATGATGAACCCATATATAATTTATATCCAGGAATAATTAGATACTGGCAGAGTGTGCATTGTATTTTGCACTTAATGAAAGTAAGTTGAGCTTCAAATATACTGTATTTCAAAGAACAATTATAAACTTATAATGCCACAGAAGGAAGTGTCTATAGACCCCAAAAATAATGGCAGATAGCTTCAGCAGCAGTATGAATTTCTGACACACTAAGTGATCGATCATACCCTACCCAGTACACGCCCAGCAACTGTTCTTATGGCATATATACCCCCGATGGTCATGAGAATTCGCCCATAGTTGAGTCAGTAAGGAAACAGCAGAGATGTAAGCCTTTATTTATTATTTATTACCAACCAAAGTTTTCCTAAAGTTTGGATCAAATTAAGCTTCAGTTCAGTGCTCAGAGCTCTCCTACATCCTTACTTAATGATGCCACATCATAAAATTGCAGTGTTTGTTGCTAAAGTGTTCATTATGAAGACTGCAACCTAAAGCTGAAAGGATGAGCTAAAGGACACTTGTTTCTGTTACAGTTGAATAATTGAAAATGAAATAAAATACATTTCCATATACAAAAATTGCATGAAGTATAAATGACCTATTGTACTCTAGAAAAGTACATACTTTACTCTACCAAATTTTTTTTAAATATCCTTCAGCAGGATTCAAATATACTGTGTGAACACGGCTTCCCTTTTATGATAAATGCCATGGGGCACATTTACTAAGGGTCAGCGGACTGCATTTCAGTCGGGTTTCCCAACTATTTCCGTTTTGAACTGCATTTAACAGGGTTTTTTGGCGCACGCGATCGGATTTTGCCGCAATCGTGCTAACTTTTATACAACACAAATCGGGGGGCGTGGCCGTCGCACAGCCCAACTGATTCGGACTAAGCGCAGGATTTAAAATTCAAATTGTGTCACAAGACATGCACTCACATATTTTTTTTTGGCATTTGGTTTCTACACTAGATTTGGATGTTATAGGGACAGGTGAGTGAATCTGATATTTTGGTGACTCCCGAAGATTTCAATGTAAATTCGGACCAACTTGTTCCCCATCCTGATTTTTGGTGGATACTCTGTAATATTCCGGGCTACATACGCACCCTTGTCCTTGACCAAGGCTTCCATCTCCTCTTTGAGGCTCTCGTGCCAGTGAGTGATGTCCACATGTAGCGAGTAGTCGCAGCACACTTTCCCATCCGCCCATTCTCTCCACTGGTCATAAGCCGCAGCCAAACTCATCCCAGCGTCCGGAGAGACATGGTCAACTAGGAGAAGAGGAGATACCTACAGATCAGTCACATTCCTGTTACATTTCTATCGTTTCTTACTATTTGTTGTATAGAGGTGTGGAGACTCTTCCCAGTGACAGATAAAGGACTTTGTATGAGCATAACGTACAGAATATTGTATCGGTCCCTTCTAATAGGCCCACTGGGGCTGTGCTGTATACTACTGGGGGCGTAAATGGGCCCATACATGTACACTTTAGGACCACTGAGTACCAACCTCCTCAATGATGTCTCCATTCTCTGCATGAACCTGCGCCACTGCTCCCAGATCACGGATGATGCTGAAGATCTCATACATCTGTCAATGGAGAAAATGAAGATCAAATACATATTACAACCCCCCAACCCCCCCGCGCCCCTTCCTCCCCCCGGTTTTCTGTAGGGCACGCTGAGGTCCGTCTGGCAATGGTATCTATCCTTGTAGGACATGTAAACCAGGAAGGAATTCACACCTGCAGAAGAAGAAGAAAGAAGCGAGACTCGGGGATCTTACAGCTGACCACAAATAGAAGAATTTCATATAGACGTATATTGTGAATGTCCGGGGGACTCAGCTGATTCATTAGATGTATAAATGATGAATGTACAGAGAGATGACATTCAGGAACCATCGGATCATCATGGATCATCCTATAACTTCTGTTATGTAAGATGAGATGCTCACAGGTCTCATCCATGTCGTCCATTGGTTTCTATAGTAAAGGGCTGCACGTCACTCCACTGGGTGTGCAAGAAGGGGCTCAAGTCGGATACCAGTCCATTAAGTATAATAATAACAAAAAAAACACTTGGCCCTCCATTGCGGATTGCACAAAAAAACAGAATTTACTAGTGTACAAAAGTAGACAATCCAAAATTAATATACGTTTAAGCTTTATATAGACCTTCTTCAGAAAAGCCTCCTCGCAGTACTGCTGCCTCTCGCCTCTCTCATCATAAGCATGCCTCTCCACACCTGCAATCCGTGTCTGAAGAAGGTCTATAGTAAAGACCGAAACGTTTACATGAATTTGGATTGTCATACTTTGTTACACCATAAAATTCTTGGTTTTTGCATCATTCACATGGAGGCCAAGTGTTTTTTTTTTTGGATCTGGTGTTCTACACTCGATTTGGATGTATAGGGACAGGTGAGTGCATCTGATATTTTGGTGACTACCCAAAAGATTTCAATGTTAAATTCGGACCAACTTGTTCATCAGGATTTTGGTGGTACTTCTGTAATATCGGGGGTGGGCTACTAACGCACCCTTGTCCTGGACAGGCCTCCATCTCCTCTTTGAGGCTTCGGGCCAGTGAGTGATGTCCCAGTAGCGAGTAGTCGCAGCACCCATCCCATCCGCTTTGTCACTGGTCATAAGCCGCAGCCAAACTCATCCCAGCGTACGGAGACACATTGGTCAACTAGGAAGAAGAGGAGGATACCTCCAGATCAGCACATTCTGTTACATTTCTATCGTTTCTTCACTATTTGTTTGTATAGAGGTGTGAGACTCTTCCCAGTGACAGATAAAGGACTTGTATGAGCATAACGTACAGAATATTTGTATCGTGTTTCCCTTCTAATAGGCCCACTGGGGCTGTGCTGTATAAGATCTGGGGGCTGGCCTGTGTACGTGGTCGTGCACAGGTCTGTTACTACGTCGTGTGGGCGGTGCTATAATCCCTTAACTGGGGGCTGTTGCTGTATACACTGGGAGGTCACGTGCTTGTTATACGGTCTCGGGGGCAGATGGTGGCAATGTACTACTGTAGGGGTGTGCTGGTCCATTACCTGGACGATGCTCGAATACTGGGGCGATGATATTAGGCTGGGGGCGCTGATCGTCATATACTGGGGTGGCTGTACTCCGGGCTGCCTGTATTACCTGGGTTGCATATCATAAGTGGTGCTGAGTGCTTGATACTTACTAACGTGGTGTGGCTGGAGTGACTGTATACTATGGCGGCAGGCTGACTACTGGAACTACGGCGTGGAAATACATAACTACGCGTGACGGCTGTGCTGTATACTACTGGGGGCAGACTGGGCTGTGCTGTATACTACTGGCGGCAGGCTGTATACTACTGGCGGCAGGCTGTATACTACTGGGGCTGTGCTGTATACTACTGGGGCAGTGCCTTATACGTACTGGGGCTGTGCTGTTATACTCTGGGGGCAGTGCTTGTATATACTGGGGCTGTCTGTAACTACTGGGGCAGTTGCAGTGCTGTATACTACTGGGGGGGGGGCTGTCTATAATTATGGGGCAGTGCTGATACTACTGGGTCAGTGCTGTATACTACTGGGGGCAGTGCTGTCACTACTGGGGGCAGTGCTGTATACTATGGGGTGTGGCTGTATACTCTGGGGCTGTGCGTTACTACTGGGGGCAGTGCTGTATACTATGGGGTCAGTGCTGTATATCTGACTGGGGGCAGTCTGTTACTCACTGGGGGCAGTGGCCTGTTATACTATGGGGGCTGTGCTGTATACTACTGGGCAGTGCTGTACTATGGGCCACACTAGTAATACTGCTGTGGGCTGTGATGTATACTACTGGGGGCAGTGCTGTATACTACTGGGAGGCTGTGATGTAATACACTGGGGGCTGTGCTGTATACTACTGGGGCTGTGCTGTATACTACTGGCGTGTGAACAGGGCCTTGTGCTGTATACTACTGGCTGGCTAGCACTGGGGCTTGTGGATACCTACTGCGGCAGGCTGTATACTACTGGGTCAGTGCTGTATAATATGGGCTACTGGAGGTCCGGTGTTACTACTGGGGGCAGTGCTGTATACTACGGGGGCAGTACCTGGGCTGTGCCGTATACACTGGGGGGCAGTGTTGTTCACTAGGGGGCAGCTGCTGTATACACAGGGGGCAGACTGGGCTGTGCTTTGTTTTTTTATACTACTGGGGCACCCAAAAGGTGTGTATACTACTGGGGGCAGGCTGTAATACAGGGGGCGGTGGCGACATACTGGGGTGGTGGGTGGGGTGTGAACCAATTGCATTTCCCTACCTCGGCTTATACTAGTCAATAGGTTTTCCCAGTTTTTGATGGTAAAATTAGGGGTCTCTGCTTATACTCGGGTCGGCTTATACTCGAGTATATACGGTATTTTAGCCTCAGAAACCACTTTAGTACATGACTGTTGGCACATGGGTGTAGGTGCAGGTGTTAACCAACCACCATGGAAACAACTTGAGTTGTTAAGTTCTGTGACTAGGCCTATGGAAACCAGAGGCCCGGTAGGTACTGCCCCAGTATTTCTTGGTATTAATGGCTCAGAGTCAGATGTAGTATCTGTAGGTCTATTAGTGGATGAGTCCGGAGAACCTTAGTGGTTACGAGGCAGATATCTGTTGGGATCATGTACTGGAGTCTGTGGTGCACTCACTTATCATGGTGGTGCCTCCTGACAGCGCCGCCTTGGTTCCTTGAAAGAAGTCGTCAGCGCTGGTCATCCCCATGGTGGGCATCTGTAGTCTAGTGTGCACATCTATTCCTCCAGGTATAACCAGCAAGCCATGAGCCTCAATGGTCTTCACTCCACCGGGGACAATGAGATTTTCTCCAATTTGCCTACAAAACAAAGTAACAACTGGAAAACATTCTAATTTGAGGGTCCACGTGCCTCATCATCCCCCCATTTATTTGCCCAAATATTACGATTTTGTGAGCTCCTCATAGACAATACTGGTTGAAACAAAAGTCCCAGGACTCCCTTTAAAGGGGTTTCCCACGATAGAAAATTCTCACTTTTATACCCCCAGTGATGTCACAAAATAAAGGTCATTTTAACCCCTTACTTTACAATGTTACTCAGTGTTATTGCTGTTTTAGCTCCTATCACCCGCTAGGCTGCTCAGTGCAAAATCCCAGGGTGTGGGCGGGGCCTCTCTAAGCACAAACACTATGACTTATCTTGTTCTGTGGGGTGACAATGTGGTTACATTATTAGGGTACAGGTGTAAATACACTTTCATCTGGCCTTTTGATTTAGCACGTAAATCCTCAGTAGGGTTGAGCAAACCCAAATCACAAAGTGTGGCAAGAAGTTTGGGTCCAGGGTCATCGCCACCGGTAACACTTGTGGTGTTAACCCTTTAAAAGCAGCCAGCAAACCTGTGCATGCCGCATTTTCCCTACAGTGGGTGCCACCTCCAGGTGTTGACATTCGGTTTCGGGAACCTGTCCTGAACTTTTGTTTAAAGTTTGGTTGAACTTGACAAACTGGAACCTGAATGGGTTTGCGCATCACTAATCATCAGAAGATCTTCCACCCACTTTTCGATGTAATCACTGCACTCTGCATCCACTGCACTGTATATGGTGACAAATGACTGGTGAGACCTCGCTGACACCATAGGGGACTCTTGTCCCCATTTGCCATGGAAAGGTCCATCTTACAGACATGCATCCACTGATTGGTGGTTGGACTCATGTAGTCCACATACCCAGGGTCATCCATGCTGCTCTGGGATCTTTGGTTGCTTTGTTCACCTCTTCAATTGGGTTTCTTCTTTAATAACCAATGAGTTTTGGAGATAAAGGGGGTCATTTACTAAGGGCCCGATTCGCGTTTTCCTGACGTGTTAACCGAATATTTCCGATTTGCGACGATTTCCCCTGAATTGCCCCGGGATTTTGCCGCACGCGATCGGATTGTGGCGCATCGGCACTGCCGTGCGCGCGACGCAAATCGGGGGGCGTGGCCGAGCGAAAACCCGATGGATTCGGAAAAAACACCGCATTTAAAAAACAAAAAGTGTAGCGGAGCTTGCACTTACCCTCACCAGGAATAGGCCGGTGAACTTGAGTGCATTTCAGCGCAGCAGCGACATCTGGTGGACGTCGGAGGAACTGCCTTAGAGAATCCTGCCTTAGCGCGCCGCTGGATCGCGAATGGACCGGGTAACTAAATCTGCCCCAAAGTGTCTGTAAATTATGAGTCTGTGTGTTCCCTGCAGAAGTCAGTAACCATTTCAGAACAGAACGGATGGGGAGGTGAATAAAGACATAACAGAGGGCACCAGATATATTGAACAATATTTAGTCTTCTGGATGGAGGGTCACAATAATGATTCTACTAATATCACTAATCCAGGGGATAAATACTTCTATATAGAAGTCCCCTTTAAGCAGTTACTATTGGGATTATTGCACTCACTTTACAGGTTCCAACGGATGCTTTAAAGGAAACCTACCACTTATAATGGCCGGGGTAAGCTGTAAGTACCGAGCACCAGCTCAGGGTGAGCTGGTGCCGGTACTTACTTTCGTTAGTGTTATAAACCGCAATCATCATCATCATCATCATAGTCATCATCATCATCATCATAGTCATCATCATCATCATCATCATCATCATCATCATCATCATCATCATCATCATAGTCACCATCATCATCATCATCATCATAGTCATCATCATCATCATCATCATCATAGTCATCATCATCATCATCATCATAGTCATCATCATCATCATAGTCATCATCAGGGGTCAGGTGTGAGGAGATGGTTCAGGAGGTGTAAGTGGAGGGGTCAGGTGTGAGGAGATGGTTCAGGAGGTGTTAGGAGAGGGGTCAGTTGTGAGGGATGGTTCAGGAGGTGTTAAGAGAGGGGTTCGGTGTGAGGGATGGTTCAGGAGGTGTTAAGAGAGGGGTTCGGTGTGAGCAAAGGGGTGAGCAGTGTGTCAGTAGTAAGGCTATCTGCACAAATTGCGGATTCCCTGCAGATTTTACACACAGATTTTGCAGCGTAATAGAGTAGGAGTAAAGTGAATGTAATTTAGAAAAATTAATGTAGAAGATGCATTCTTTCCTGTATGTTCTCACAGATTTATGCATGAAATTTGCATGAACGACTCGGATAAAAATCGCACATATTAGATGTGGATTTTCTACATGACAATCCACACCATGTGCAGATGTCCTTAAAGGGGTTTTCCCATGAACAAAAGTTAAGCCCTATCCAAAGATAGAGATTAATAGAGCAGAACGGCCGTCTGCTCCATTAGTCTAATGGAGCCCTCATTTTCTTGATCTGTGGGGGTCTCAGCACTGAGCTCTTCACTGATTAGCAAGTTAGGCCCTATCCTGTGGATAAGGCCTAACTTTTGTTCATGAGAAAACCCCTTTAAGGTGTGGGATTTGTTCCCTATTTGGGTCTATGGGAGTGCTAAAAATCACAGTCTATATTCTATGGCCCACCCATAGCCTCTCCATTCTGCACAACAGCGCGTAGAGGAAAAGTGGGGGCTATCTTTTTCATGATAGGTACAGGGCCTTCCTTTGGTCCTGTGGAAAGATTACATGTGCATGAGGATACTCCATTAATTGTTGGGGCACTAAAATGGGTAACGTGGGGGTAGAGTTTGTAGGTTAGAGTACAATACTGAGAATTTGGTAGTTATACATTGGGGCCCGTGCCCCGAATCTTTTACAAAGCTAGCAAAGCCCCTGGGCTTGGGACTGATGGGCACTGGCACTGTACAGATTATGAGTATATTGCAGGGGGATTGGGACGAATGGGCAATGTACAGATTATAAGTATACAAGCGGTCCCCTACTTAAGGACACCCAATTTACAGACAACCCCTAGTTACAGACAGACCCCTCTGCCCCCTGTGACCTCTGGTGACCTCTCTGGATGTTACTATAGTCCCAGATTGCAATAATCAGGTGTAAGGTGCCTGTAATGAAGCTTTATTGATCATCCTTGGTCCCATTACAGCAAAAAATTTTTAAACTACAATTGTCACAGGTGTAAGTGGAGGGGTCAGGTGTGAGGAGATGGTTCAGGAGGTGTTAGGAGAGGGGTTTGGTGTGAGCAAAGGGGTGAGCAGTGTGTCAGTAGTAAGGCTATCTGCACAAATTGCGGATTCCCTGCAGATTTTACACACAGATTTTGCAGTGTAATAGAGTAGGAGTAAAGTGAATGTAATTTAGAAAAAATAATGTAGAAGATGCATTCTTTCCTGTATGTTCTCACAGATTTATGCATGAAATTTGCATGAAAGACTCGGATAAAAATCGCACATATTAGATGTGGATTTTCTACATGACAATCCACACCATGTGCAGATGTCCTTAAAGGGGTTTTCCCATGAACAAAAGTTAAGCCCTATCCAAAGATAGAGATTAATAGAGCAGAACGGCCGTCTGCTCCATTAGTCTAATGGAGCCCTCATTTTCGTGATCTGTGGGGGTCTCGGCACTGATCAGCAAGTTAGGCCCTATCCTGTGGATAAGGCCTAACTTTTGTTCATGAGAAAACCCCTTTACGGTGTGGGATTTGTTCCCTATTTGGGTCTATGGGAGTGCTAAAAATCACAGTCTATATTCTATGGCCCACCTATAGCCTCTCCATTCTGCACAACAGCGTGTAGAGGAAAAGTGGGGGCTATCTTTTTCATGATAGGTACAGGGCCTTCCTTTGGTTCTGTGGAAAGATTACATGTGCATGAGGATACTCCATTAATTGTTGGGGCACTAAAATGGGTAACGTGGGGGTAGAGTTTGTAGGTTACAGTACAATACTGAGAATTTGGTAGTTATACATTGGGGCCCGTGCCCCGAATCTTTTACAAAGCTAGCAAAGCCCCTGGGCTTGGGACTGATGGGCACTGGCACTGTACAGATTATGAGTATATTGCGGGGGGATTGGGACGAATGGGCAATGTACAGATTATAAGTATACAAGCGGTCACCTACTTAAGGACACCCAATTTACAGACAACCCCTAGTTACAGACAGACCCCTCTGCCCCCTGTGACCTCTGGTGACCTCTCTGGATGTTACTATAGTCCCAGATTGCAATGATCAGCTGTAAGGTGTCTGTAATGAAGCTTTATTGATAATCCTTGGTCCCATTACAGCAAAAAATTTTGAAACTACAATTGTCACTGGGGCCAAAATTTTTTTTGTCTGGATCTACAATTATAAAAAATACAGTTTTGACTTACATACAAATTCAACTTAAGAACAAACCTAAAGAACCTATCTTGTATGTAACCCAGGGACTGCCTGTATCTCATTAAGGCAATGATGTCTAATCCATGATGTTGTCATCCAGTTTTTATCATAACTAAGGGATACTTTACTTAATGCTATTTTGCTAATCTTCCACCAATGACTTATTGACCCCGCCCACCTGTGTCGACCACGCCCAGCTTGGCCGCCTAAAATATAGGGCCACTTTAAAAAAAATTTCCAGGGCCACTTTTTTTTCCCAGTCCGCCCCTGCCAGCAGGCCCTGGTGCACAAGCTGAAACAGTATTTCCCTTCTGACAGCGCTAGCGGCAGAGTGCGTAGTTCTGCGGGACAAGTAGCGAGGGAGAGTAGGCGAGCAGGCAGCTTGTCCAGCACTGGCAAGGGTACGCTTTACAAGGCTTTTGCCAGCTTTATGTCACCCCAGCAAGACACTGTCACCTGTCCCCAGTCTCGGCAGAGTAGGGCTGATCTTTACAGAAAGATGGTGAGGGAGTACGTAGCTGACCATACCATCGTCCTAAATGATCACACAGCTCCCTACAACTACTGGGTTTCAAAGCTGGACATGTGGCACGAACTGGCGCTGTACGCCTTGGAGGTTCTTGCCTGCCCTGCCGCTAGCGTCTTGTCCGAGCGGGTTTTCAGTGCAGCTGGTGGCATCATCACCGATAAGCGTACACGCCTGTCGACTGACAGCGCTGACAGGCTGACGCTTATTAAGATGAATAAAGCCTGGATTTCTCATAATTTCCAATCTCCACCAGGTGAAGGAAGCTCAACCTGAATAATTTATGCACTTCTCCTCCTCATTTTCCTCTTTCTCCTCCTCTTTGTACACTAAAGCAGAGGAAACTGGCTATTTTTTGACAGGGCCCACTGGCTCTAGCTATAGTACTTTATGCATTTAATTTTTCTGGAGGGCCACCTACCCGGTCCTCTGTTTTAAACAATTTTTTGGACTGCCACATACAGGCACTCAATCTATTCAATTTTTCTGGAGGGCCACCTACCTGCTCCTCTGGTTTGAAAACTTTTTTGGACTGCCACATACAGGCACTCAATCTATTTCATTTTTCTGGAGGGCCACCTACCAGCTCCTCTGGTTTGAAAACTTTTTTGGACTGCCACATACAGGCACTATCCAAATTAAATTGTCTCCATAGCAGCCTCCACACGTTGTCTCCATTGCTACCTCCAAAAGTCGTCCATATAGCTGCCTCCATACATCGTCCCCTTATCAAACGAGGTGTGTCAGGCAGAAATTTGGGTTGTTTTCATGGATTCCACATCAAAGTTGTTAACTTTGTCGCCACCCTGCTGTGTAATCCACAAAATATACTGGCAAACTTTTACCATTTACGGATATTATTTCAGCGCTTCTTGCGCATCTGTTTACATTCCCCTCACCCGCCATATCCCAAACTTATAAGAACGCTACTACACTTAACTTGGTGGAGGCTGGGACCGAGTCTGACCATGGGGCTGGTCATATACTGCCGACGCAGAGGATTGCGGGGCCTACCTCGGTCCAGGTCTCAAAGGCCTACTATACCTCCTCCTCCTCCCACCCCTCCTCCACCTCCTCCGAATTACCATCCGTGGGCATGGCGCCATCAGTCGGTAGCTCTAGGCACAGCAGCAGTGCCGTCGCTAAGCGACAGCAGGCGGTGCTCAAACTGCTGAGCCTAGGCGATAAAAGGCACACCGCCCAAGAGCTATTACAGGGCATTCCACATCAAACTTGTTAACTTTGTCGCCACCCTGCTGTGTAATCCACAAAATATACTGGCAAACTTTTATCATTTACCGATATTATTTCAGCGCTTCTTGCGCATCTGTTTACATTCCCCTCACCCGCCATATCCCAAACTTATAAGAACGCTACTACACTTGATCTTATACAAAAGGTTCTTAGAAGTGCTGTTTGGGGAGTAGCCTAGAGACAGGGGCTTGGATTGGCGAAAGCTCGCCTGGAAGCGGAGCGCCAGCTCCATCCCAAGATCCAACTAACATAGTTTTAACTGCAGCACCTTTAATCTACTACTAGTTCACTGCCTCCATAATAATAATAATAATAATAATCTTTATTTATATAGCGCCATCATATTCCGTAGCGCTTTACAAATCATAGGAAACAAATACAAATGTAATGTAACAGAGCACAACATTTGTATGGAACAACAGGAGTGAGGTCCCTGCTCGCCAGAGCTTACGGTTTATGAAGATGATGGGGTAACACGAGGTAAAAAAATATTTAATGGTCAAGCCATTCTTCTTAGAGAATAGAACAAAATATAATAAATGGAATTGCTGTCGCTTGAACCACTCAGCCGTCATCTTATATACCAGGTCCAGGGTGAATGGGACTGCAGAGAAGTCTGGTGCCTGTTGGTTGCTGGATAACAGATGGGAGGACGACACAGGACGGGTTAGTGGAAGAGTTAAAACTTCATGCAGTTAATGAGTGTTATAGGCTTGCCTAAAGAAATGGGTTTTAAGAGCACGTTTGATACTTTGGAGGTTAGGTATTAGTCTGATAGTGCGGGGCAGAGCATTCCATAGAATTGGTGCAGCTCTAGAGAAGTCTTGGAGATGCGAGTGGGAGGTCCGCACTAGGGTAGAGGTTAATCTAAGATCACTGGCGGATCTAAGAGCACGGGTTGGGCGATAGACTGAGATAAGAGAGGAGAGGTAGGGGGTGCAGCATTATACAGAGCTTTATTGATGAGGGTTATTATTTTAAACTGTATTCGAAAGGAGACTGGCAGCCAGTGCAGCGACTGGCATGAACTGTAGGCATACATGGTCCCCTTATCAAACGAGCTGTGTCAGGCAGAATTTTGGGTTGTTTTCATGGCTTCCACAACAAACTTGTTAACTTTGTCGCCACCCTGCTGTGTAATCCACAAAATATACTGGCAAACTTTTATCATTTACCAATATTATTTCAGCGCTTCTTGCGCATCTGTTTACATTCCCCTCACCCGCCATATCCTAAACTTATAAGAACGCTACTACACTTGATCTTATACAAAAGGTTCTTAGAAGTGCTGTTTGGGGAGTAGCCTAGAGACAGGGGCTTGGATTGGCGAAAGCAAAATCTTTCCACTCTCATCCCTGGAGAGGAAAGGAGTGTGAGAATGCATGAATACCAGCAGGCCCTGGTGCACAAGCTGAAACAGTATTTCCCTTCTGACAGCGACCCGATGTGCCGTCCCCATGCCACTGCAACCATCCACAGTTTCAGACAACATCATCCGTGCCCTGACCAACGCCGTTTCTGCAAGTCCACCACCTTGGACCACGACCCTTGGACGCGTGCTTGCGTGTGCAGTGGGCCCCTATATGTCGTCTAAACTGCACCTTTTGTTACTTGTTGGATGCTTGGACCTAGTCTGTACGGGGGGGCCCTGGGGCTAATGCTCATATACTGCCACGACAGCCGTGTAGTATTGCTATTTCCTACCAGAATCTTTCCAGGTGTTTCAGGGCCTACTATGTGCCTCCTCCTCCTCGGACCACCGTCTCCATCCACCACATAAGGTTATTCGCCTCCGTTCCTAAAAACTGTCCCCTCCGGGCACGGCGCCATCAGTCGTTAGCTTTCTAGGCAACAGCAGCAGTTGCCGTCGCAATAAGCGACAGAGCGCGGTGCCAAAATGCTGAGCCAGCGACAAAAGGGCACAACCGCCCAGAGCTATTACCAGGGCATCACGGCTCGACTGATCCTTGGCTGGCAGAAACCGTGAACACTCAGGCGGGTATGGCTTCCTGTGGTGAACACGGCAGTAACCTTGGTTGCGGCTTCTGCAACTCGGCAGACTCGACAACATGTTCATCATGCCCATGTGTTAAATATCTGTATAGCACGATTCTCAGTTCACATCCCATCAACAACCATGTCTATTTGCTTCACGAAGGTTGCGCACGAATCTGTGCGCATCAGGAAGTCACAGCCCAGATCTGACCACTTCAGGGCAGCGCACGCCGCAATCCAACTGCCCGCCTCCACCGCTGTTGTGCACGTGTCACACGAGGTGGACATTCAAACTAGACCCTGTTATCCCGAGTTTTACCAGCAGCGCAGAGCGATTGTAGACTGCCAGATTCCAACTTCCACCAGAACTGGTAGTCAGGTCGTCAGCTTCCTCAATCTAACAAGCTGAGTAGATTGGACGTGGATGTTCTGATATCTGTAGGGCGAGTAACTTCTGAGGAGTGCAACACAGATGGTCAGTGGCGATGCCGCCATCAGCAGTCCTTACCATCCCGCTGCTGGCCGTTTGAAAAACTCTACTGACATGCAACTCGAAAGTTTGGACGCAGCCTTTGCGTATCGTCATCTAACTGGAGGTCCCATAGCGGGGAGAAGAAATTCCCTGTTGATAGCCCAAGCAGGCTAGGCTTCTAGCGCCTAGCTGGATTAGGATGGGTTGCGGTAAAGGTCGTCAATTTGATGCAGGGTAGTGGGAAGGAGGAGATGGAAGTAGAGGGGGTTGGTGGGTGAGGAGTGAGAAGTCTGGCGAAGACAGAGGGGGACCATTGGGTTTGAGTCCTCCCATGTTTCAGTCGGTATGTATGGGCAAAGAAGAGGATTGGAGGAGTTGGAGGAGGAGGAAATGGACAAGTCAGGCCAGTGAGGGGAGTGGAATTCTTACGCGTTGGTACTCTGGCGCATATGGCAGATTTCATGCTAGGCTGCTATCCCGTGACCCTCGCGTTCAAAGAATTTATTCCAGCAGCGATTACTGGGTGTTCACTCTCCTGGACCCAGCGTGTACAACAAATCTTTCCCACTCTCATCCCTGGAGAGGAAAGGAGTTTGAGAATGCAGAATACCAGCAGGCTGGTGCACAAGCTGAAACAGTATTTCCCTTCTGACACGCTAGCGGCAGATGTCGTAGTTCTGGGGACAAGTAGCGAGGGAGAGTAGGCGAGCGAGCAGCTTGTCCAGCACTGGCAAGGGTACGCTTTCCAAGGCTTTGCCAGCTTTATGTCACCCCAGCAAGACACTGTCACCTGTCCCAGTCTCGGCAAGTAGGGCTGATCTTACAGAAAATGGTGAGGGAGTACGTAGCTGACCATACCATCGTCCTAAATGATCACACGCTCCCTACAACTACTGGGTTTCAAAGCTGGACATGTGGCACGAACTGGCGCTGTACGCCTTGGAGGTTCTTGCCTGCCCTGCGCTAGCTCTTGTGCCGAGCGGGTTTTCAGTGCAGCTGGTGGCATCATCACCGATAAGCGTACACGCCTGTCGACTGACAGCGCTGACAGCTGACGCTATTAAAAATAAAGCTGGATTTCTCATAATTCAATCTCCACCAGGTGAAGGAAGCTCAACCTGAATAATATGATCCACTCCTCCTCCTCCTCCTCATTTCCTCCTTCTCCTCCTCTTTGTACAGTAAAGCAGAGGAAAACTGCTATTTTTTGACAGGGCCCACTGGCTCTTGCTATAGTACTTCATGCATTTAATTTTTCTGGAGGCCACCTACCCGTCCTCTGTTTGAAACAATTTTTGGATGCCACATACAGGCACGCAATCTATCCATTTTTTCTGGAGGGCCACCTACCCGGTCCTCTGTTTTAAAAATTTTTTGGGACTGCCACATACAGCACTCAATCTATTCATTTTCGAGGGGCCCCTACCTGCTCCTCTGGTTTGAAAACATTTTTGGACTGCCACATACAGGCACTCACTATTCCTTTTACTTAGGCCACCTACCTGCTCCTCTGTTGAAAACATTTTTGGACGGCCACATACAGCACTCAATCTATTCCATTTACTGAGGGCCCCTACCTGCTCTCTGGTTTGAAACATTTTGGGACTGCCACATCGGCACTCAATCTATTCCATTTACTGAGGGCCACCTACCTGCTCCTCTGTTTGAAAAATTTTTGGACTGCCACATACAGGCACTCAATCTATTCCATTTTACTGGAGGGCCACCTACCTCTCCTCTGGTTTGAAACATTTTTGGGACTGCCACATACAGGCACTCAATCTATTCCATTTTACTGAGGGCCACCTACCTGCTCCTCTGGTTTGAAATTTTTGGGACTGCCACATACAGGCACCAATCTATTCTTTTCTGGAGGGCCCCTACCGCTCCTCTGGTTTGAAAATTTTTGGACTGCCACATACAGGCACTCAATCTATTCCATTTTACTGGAGGGCCACCTACCTGCTCCTCTGGTTTGAAAATTTTTGGGACTGCCACATACAGGCACTCAATCTATTCCATTTTACTGGAGGGCCACCCTACCTGCTCCTCTGGTTTGAAAACTTTTTGGGACTGCACATACAGGCACTCAATCTATTCCATTTTACTGGGGGGCCACCTACCTGCTCCTCTGGTTTGAACAATTTTTGGGACTGCCACATACAGGCACTCAATCTATTCCATTTTTCTGGAGGGCCACCTACCTGCTCCTCTGGTTTGAAAATTTTTTGGGACTGCCACATACAGGCATTGCTCAATCTATTCCATTTTACTGGAGGGCCACCTACCTGCTCCTCTGGTTTGAAACATTTTTGGGACTGCCACATACAGGCACTCAATCTATCCCATTTTACTGGAGGGCCACCTACCTGCTCCTCTGGTTTGAAAAATGTTTGGGACTGCCACATACAGGCACTATCCAAATTAAATTGTCTCCATAGCAGCCTCCACACGTTGTCTCCATTGCTACCTCCAAAAGTCGTCCATATAGCTGCCTCCATACATCGTCCCTTTATCAAACGAGGTGTGTCAGGCAGAAATTTGGGTTGTTTTCATGGATTCCACATCAAAGTTGTTAACTTTGTCGCCACCCTGCTGTGTTATCCACAAAATATACTGGCAAACTTTTACCATTTAGGGATATTATTTCAGCGCTTCTTGCGCATCTGTTTACATTCCCCTCACCCGGCATATCCTAAACTTATAAGAACGCTACTACACTTGATCTTATACAAAAGGTTCTTAGAAGTGCTGTTTGGGGAGTAGCCTAGAGACAGGGGCTTGGATTGGCGAAAGCTCGCCTGGCAGCGGAACGCCAGCTCCATGCGCATCATGCGCTTCTTGCGCCTCTGTTTACATTCCCCTCACCCGCCATATCCCAAACTTATAAGAACGCTACTACACTTAACTTGGTGCAGGCTGGGACCGAGTCTGACCCTGGGGCTGGTCATATACTGCCGACGCAGAGAATTGCGGGGCCTACCTCGGTCCAGGTCTCAAAGGCCTACTATACCTCCTCCCACCCCTCCTCCACCTCCTCCTCCTCCGAATTACCATCCGTGGGCATGGCGCCATCAGTCGGTAGCTCTAGGCACAGCAGCAGTGCCGTCGCTAAGCGACAGCAGGCGGTGCTGAAACTGCTGAGCCTAGGCGATAAAAGGCACACCGCCCAAGAGCTATTACAGGGCATTCCACATCAAAGTTGTTAACTTTGTCGCCACCCTGCTGTGTAATCCACAAAATATACTTGCAAACTTTTACCATTTTAGGGATATTATTTCAGCGCTTCTTGCGCATCTGTTTACATTCCCCTCACCCGCCATATCCTAAACTTATAAGAACGCTACTACACTTGATCTTATACAAAAGGTTCTTAGAAGTGCTGTTTGGGGAGTAGCCTATAGACAGGGGCTTGGATTGGCGAAAGCTCGCCTGGCAGCGGAGCGCCAGCTCCATGCCAAGATCCAACTAACATAGTTTTAACTGCAGCACCTTTAATCTACTACTAGTTCACTGCCTCCATACATGGTCCCCTTATCAAACGAGCTGTGTCAGGCAGAATTTTGGGTTGTTTTCATGGCTTCCATGTTAACTTTGTCGCCACCCTGCTGTGTAATCCACAAAATATACTGGCAAACTTTTATCATGTACCGATATTATTTGAGCGCTTCTTGCTCACCTCCTTTGGTTCCTCTCTGCCACCCATTGGTTTGAAGCCTGAGTCCATTTAGGGTATGTCGCCATGACACTCTCTAGCCTGCTGCCGCTGCCTCTGCATGCCGTCCCCTATAGTGTCAGGGTCAATTATTGGATGTTTTAGAAGCTATCTAGCTTCATTCTGTCACTCTGTCATGGCCATGCTGTTGCCCATAATTTTGGCATAATGGTGCGATTAGGCAGCCTCAGAGGCATCCATGCATGCTGCCCCTGCTGTTTCCTGTCCATTTCCGTGGTGTTTCCATCCTTTTCTGAGGTTCCCAGGTGTTTGGCCAAGCTTCCCTGTGCAGAGCCTTGGTCCCCTTGAAAAATGCTCGAGTCTCCCATTGACTTCAATGGGGTTCGTTATTCGAGACGAGCACTCGAGCATCGGGAAAAGTTCGTCTCGAATAACGAGTACCCGAGCATTTTAGTGTTCGCTCATCTCTAATCCCTATCCTGAGAGTCCATACCACTTTTGATACATGACATTAATTAATTAATTAATTAATAAAAAAAACAAGAAGGAAAATGGCTATGTACATAAATGTGAACAATCAAGATGTTTATGTTGTAAAACCATTAAATTACAGTCATCTGTTATATCTAATAGTATGAAAGAAGTGCTCTCTATTAAAAGGAAGATTTCCTATCACACTAAATATGTGATATATTTAATTGAATGTAAAATCTACAATATATGGGCAAAACCGTTCAATCTTTACACAGCCATCTAAACAAAGAGAGAAACTATAAAGCAAAAATGTATTTTACCTGGGTTATCAAATCATTTCTCCTTATGCCATCCAGGAATATAATGTCCTGTTATACCCATAGACCATATATTGGACATTATGCCAAATAGATTTCAAACAATATGTAGACGAAAAGTACTGTATATTTGATGTATATGAAGTACACTATCCCTGAATGGTCTAAACAAAGTCCATCCTTTGATAAAACTGTAATTCAAGATGTTAAACTGCATAGCGCATTGCTTAGATCTATGAGGTAGCCACCGTTACCTTCAGCTGCAGATTTGTAGCTTTTGGGCGAAAACCTTTTTGACACAAGTCGCTTTCCGTAGTTGTAGTTCAACTGACGAGTCCCCTTCTCCTCTTCCTTCGTGTCACCATCTTCCTATAATCTGTATAGTTATGTATAATCAGTATTAGATTCTTTGGATTTTGTATAAAGAAATAACATCATACATAGAATCAGAGATTTATTTTAATGTTGTATTAATTATTCATGTCAACACCTGCAATTTTATTAAACTGGAAGCAAATAATATTTGTAACCCTTAAATAACGTATTTTTCATTTAAACCATGAACCAGACAAAGCAATTGGTCCAAGAGCAAAGCACATTGTTCAGATTAATTTTTAATTATTTATTGCATTAATGTAAATTTAGCAAAAATAAACCATTTTTTACTTACCTCCATGGTCATCCAGCACTGGGAGCTGTTTTCAATTTGGAGAAGGAATAGCTTTCTCCAAAGGCAACAGGAGGACAATTAAAAAAGAAGCCTTGTTTGGAATTGTTCTCTATTGCACAACCTCTTCAGGTTAGTCGTTTTAATACTACTGTTTATTTAATTTGTTTCTCTGTATATTTTTGTACTAATTTTTCCCAGGCTGAAAACAGCCATATACATACAAACAGCCATATAGTCCAACCAATAAAAAAAAAATGTTTATTACGTGATATTTTTTTCTCAAGAAAGGCTTTCAGGACCATTTTTTGAACGTGACAAAGTATCAGCCATAACAACCTCCTGCGGCAGAGAGTTCCATAGTCTCACTGCTCTTACAGTAAAGAACCTTTGTCTATGTTGATGGTAGAACCTCCTCTCCTCTAGGCGTAGAGGATACCCCCTTCTCCTGGTCACAGGCCTAGGTATTAAAAGATCTTTGGAAAGATCCCTTTAGTGTCATTTCAATATCTGTACATTATAATGAGGTCTTCTTTTATGCAAACCATCTTTTTAATAAATTGGACAACCCCATGTTTTGTAATCGGTCATTGTATTCTAGTCTGCCCATTCCCCTAATAAGTTTGGTCGCTCTTTGCTGCACCCGGTGATGTCCTCGATCCAGTGTCCTTCTCAAGAAAAACTAGGAGGGAGATTTATCTTTTCTCTTTCTAGTTTTCCAGTCTAGTTTCTTAGTTAAATTTGTGTAAGGTGTTTTTGTTAATGATGATTAGGATGTATGCTTGTTTGGCTGACATGTTAGACAGATCTGAAGGGGGGATTAAAAAGTCACAATCTTTTACGCAAAAGAGTCTCACAGGCAGCTGTCCGATAAATCTACCACTTTCTTTATATAATGCTTTTGGTTCACCAGCAGGTTTTTGGATTTTTTTGTTTAAAAATAAAAATGTTTTTCCAGAATAAAAAAGAATTTCAATCAGCAGTTTTGTCAGTTTGTCAAAATTTTTGATGTTTCTAAATAAAGCATTTTAGATCCAAAATGTTTTTTTTGTACTGCATTTTTACACTGCTGTCTAAGATGAACCTTTTACATTTTTTAACCAGGTCAGCGCTGTCTAGCATTTGAGACTTTTTTGTGACTTTTTAAAAAATCCTGGTTGGCGGACACATCTGACTTCTAAACAGCTGGATTTGTTAGATAAATACAATGAATCCATTGAAAAACATCGCACTGCGAGTGTAAAAATGAAGATGAAATGTAGAAATAAAGTCTTCAGCTCACCAATACTCATCTGGAGCCTCTATTCGTAACACACGTTACGTGTAATTACACGTAGACCTACATGATATATCCAATAATAAAAGGAGCAATCAAATCCACCAAAGCACATTCCAGTCAAAAGGTTAAAATGCATCATTAATTGGCAAATAATCTATAAAATAGATTACTGACATAGGTTGTTAGCAAAAAGGAATAAAAAAGATTACAAGCAGTCCCCGGGTTACATACAAGATAGGGTCTGTAGGTTTGTTCTTAAGTTGAATTTGTATGTAAGTCGGAACTGTGTATTTTATCATTGTAATCCCAGACAGAACTTTTTTGGTCTCTGTGACAATTGGATTTTAAAAATGTTGGGTTGTCATAAGAATCAGTATTAACACTAAAGCTTCATTGCAGACACCTGTGATAACTGTTACAGCTGATCATTGTGGCATAGGACTAAAGCACAATAAATTACCAATATCCAGAGGTCCGTTTGTAACTAGGGGTCATAAGTAAGTCGAGTGTTCTTAAGTAGGGGACCGCCTGTAATTGGTGACACGTTTCTAGTGTAAACAAATACTCTTACTCGTGCTTATTTCTTTAACCGACTGTATCTATGAATCTATAGATTTTTTTCTTCTATGTGACACAAAATTTTTGAAGCATGCTACACTCCCCCTACAGCCTCTAAACTTGACACATCTCAGACAAAATATGACTCTTCTCTGCTTATATGTATATGACTTTAGAAGAGTTGTTTTTATAGGCTAATGGGTGAGATTTCACATAAAAGAGAGAATTCTATAAAAGACATTTCATACCATATAGCGTGCAAAGACATTATAGCATGCAAAATTTCTACATTTTGTGTTTACACTGCACATTATGTCCTACTCTTAAACTTACTTGAGCTTCTCTAAAAGAAAAAGAAAGAATAAAAATGACATACTGGTGTGCTGAGGGCAAGAGGGTTTACCTCATTTAAATGCTAAGAGCTCGGCAATTAATTCTTGCAAACACTGTACATTGAGGAAGACATTGAGAGCCTTTTCACAACTAATTTCCCTCTAATTTACTTACAGTATATAAGAAATACATTATTTCCAAATAATAGAGCAAAAATCATAAAGCAGATCAAATGGCGAATCAAACACTTCACATCATTTTACATATTTTATTGATTTGGCAGTCAATGCTTGACAGGAAATGGCAAGTATATAAAAAGAAAAAAAATCCAATTAAATGTCAGGTATGGAAAACAGAGTTCATTATGCCGTCACTGTAGCAATTATGTGAAACATGGGAGCTGCTGGATATTGAAAATTTAGTGACACATTGTAATTGGTAACAGCATAGTTTGTCCATTTGCTTTGAAATCAGATTGAAAGTTTATTGCTGGATAAGCTACTGAAAGAAATAAGTCTAAGAAGGGAAGCTTTTTTTATCATTACACCATGTTCCAAATTATTACTAAAAGCCATCGCCTGTTGGCATATATATAAATTTTTATTGAACAAACCTCTCAATGATAACAGAGTTTTCTTCAAAATTTTAAAAAAACTCAAAATGCACAGTGCCAAATAAATTTGCAGGTCACATTCACTGAAGTAAAAAGCTATTTCAAACCAAAACATCCTAACAGGCCAAGTTACATGATAATAAAGGATCATTCTTTGATATCAACTTCACAATTTTTGCATTTATTTTTCTTTGTACTTAAATTTGTTTGTCAGAATAGCCTCCCAGAGCTGCCATTTTGATGTGAATTGCCTCCTACCCTCATAGATCTTTTGTTTGATGAGACTACAAAGGTTCTCTATAGGGTAGAGTACAGGGGAAGATGGTGGACACACCATGAGATTCTCTTCTTTTGTGCCCATAGCAGCCAATGACAGAAGTATCTTTGCAGCATGAGATGGTGCATTGTCATGGCTGAAGTTGATTTTGCTCTGGAAAACACAATTCTTTTTGTACCATGGACGAAAGTGGCCAGTCAGAAACTCGATATACTTTCTTGTGGTCATTTTCACACCTTCAGCTTTCCCCATGATTCCAGCCCAAAACATGCCTCCATCACATCCTTGCTGATGTAAACTATTCACATAGTGCAGGTGCTAAAGAAAGCACACCATATCATTAATACTCAATCCATTATTAACCATGAAGGCCCTTAACGGTACAATTACCTGATAAAACAAGTGGTCTCTCCATGTTGAGGATCATGGTAGAAACTCCCACTGCAGTGGCTTCCTCAGGGACCATCAAATGACGTGTTTTTTGTTTATTATGTTTATTTTGCTTATTATCTGAGTTCTAAGATGGAACTCAGCAGTGTGCATCCATCTTGGATCACAGGCAGGCCATGCCACCTGAAGAAGGAAAGCTTTAACCCCTTAAACACAAAGACTAGTTAAGGAATTGGGACCAAGCTACTTTTTTTATTGGAACATTTTATTACTGATTTTATTGCAATATCTGGATGAGTGATTGCTTTTTGCCAGATGGGTAGCATATTATTGTCATGATGTTGAGGTACATATTACCTTTGAAAGTTGTCAGCTGAATATTTCCTCTCCATACATATGCAAGCTGGACTTTCAAAATGAGAGTGTTTTCAATGATGAAAGGAAAATAAGATGGGATATAACATGTTTAAATACTACATGTCCCATCCCTCTTTTTACTGAAGATTTGATGGGTAGAAACATAGTGGCAGCTAGACACAGGAATTGCCATGGTGGTCAACTTTTCATTTTTGGATGTTGCTATCTAAGCAAAAGAGGTCATTGTAAGCATGTAGTCATAATGGTTTGGACACTACTAAAAAAAACTGCAAGTTTAACCAGGCAAATACATGTAAATTTACAAAGAAAGCAGTGTCTCTGATTAATAAAATCCAATCTCTGATCTCTGAGCATAATTAATATGTGAAAGCTGCACCATGCCCTGCTTTGAAGTATGAATGAAGAAACAAATGAGACAATGTGACTCTATTTCGCCTAATATGTCTCTACTACATATTTCAAATTTACTGGGGACACAAATTTACTCTTTGTCAAAACGCCCATACATCTACCATCATTTCATTTGTATTTAAACTAGTTTCCATTGTATTAATGGAATCAAATATCACACTGTTCATTTTGTTCTTTTAGTGAATACACAACAGTTTTGAAAAAGCAAGGTCAATTTAATTAAGCAATGAGGTCATAGTCACAAGATGATTTGGAAACTTTGACTGACAGATTTTTTTTCTTTTCCAGTAATATGAGTAGCTGACCTTCATGAAGAATCAATGTAATAGCAGTTCTTTATTCTGCAATAAATTATTACCTGTAGAACTCAGGACGGATAAATTAAAAATAAAGTAGGAAAACTCTTCATTAGTTTCAATCAATACTGAGTGGGAATTTAACATTTTCACTAGAGATAATTGATGACTGATTTATGGGGACTTTTCACCAGTTTTATTACATAAAGATTTAGTTATACTAAGGGATGTTATATTAGTGCTAAATTTACTTATACTATAAGAAAATAACTACCGCACAGAAAGTATCTTAACAACATCAAGCCCCATTACAAGTATTACTACCAATATAGAAGTTGTTGGCATGTATTGTGTAATATCACGTACCATTATACCACAATCTAAATATCTCTACACCGCATCTTACAACTGTGTCACATGAGCTCACAGCTACAAAGAACCTCAAACCAAAAAATGGAACTCTCATCCCTTGCTGTCTTCATTGATTCCCACCACACCAGTCTGTCTCCTGCTAACTTTGTTGTGGGTTACAGATGGTTAAACTAGCTGTGATGGACAGATGCCACATAACATTACTCGCCTGCTCATCTGGATGTCAGGGGACTGGTCCAATCACTCTGTGGACTCTCATATGAGTCTCTCATATGTTATAAGATGAATGTCTGCCTATTTCTCAGGGCTTGCAATAAATCTTCCTTGGAGCTTGCTAGTGTTTTGTGAACTTTGGTATTTTGGATTTCTGTTTTCCCATCTTCGGACTATCTGTTTATCACTTGAATCAGTACAGCATTGTCCTCTTTGTATGACTATTGTCTCTAGCATTACAAAATATTCTTAGAACTATAGACAAATTATTTAACAACATAATTTGCTAATTCACAATATAAATGGGACTGAACTAGTCATGAAAAAGAGATGTTAGTAGCATTTATTGTCTTGAATTTTTTGTTTATATTTCTCTTTTGTAATTGCTCATTCCTATGGACTTTTAACCTAAGTAATGTCCTATTGTGATAACAATGCACTTAACATATGATATCAATTCATGATTTGCTTTTAAAAAAAGGAATTCAACCCATTTAGATTTCACATATTTATTAACAGTAACTACAGAGGTAAGTGGTAAGTTTCTTCCTAGAGTGTATCTCCTTAAAAGGAACTGGTCATCAGCATTTTGCCTTATAAACCACTACCAGAATATTGTCAAGTAGCATAACACCTTCTAGATTTTGTTTCTTTAATGGCCCAGTGTGCTAACATCATCCAGAAAATCAACTTTTAAATGATCTGTAAACTGGTTTTATAAGGTCAAGGAGGTGGGAAGTTTAAAACTGAAGTCAAGGTAGGGAGTCCTAATACCTACTCCTCTGGGATTTAAATCATAAATCAGACAGGAGATCTGGTTAGTGATGTCTCTGGATGCAGGACTATCAATTACAGTGAAGGAAGCTTTCTGAGGAATAGAGAGCTTGGCTTCAATGTTAAAATATCTGCCCCCTTGACTTCATACAAGCAATTTACATTTCACTTTAAAGTAGATTTTCTGGATGAGTGTGGAATTTCACAATATTCACTCTTGAAGGGGTATTCCCATTTGGGCATTTACATTTAACTTAATTCATATGCCATATGTAAAAATTTCTTCAATTAGATGTTATTAAAAAATGCTCCTGTGTAAAGATAATTTCTCATAAATGTAGCCATGTTGTCCATTAGAAACAAGATAGCTTCCTCGGATACGACCACCTCACATTTTGGCAGCAATGGCCAGACATGCGCTATTGAGTCCTACCTGACCGCCTGGATTTAACGTTCATTACCACAGGACGGCTGTAGGGTATGCAGTAACTCCCGGACATTTTATATACAAAATCTTCACAATCTTCATTTCTAAGGGACCATATAACTACATTTATGAGAAGTTATCTTCAGACAGGTAATTTTTTTAATAACATCTATTAGAAGAAATGTTTATATATGGTGAATTAATAAAACTGAATGTGAATGCCCAGACGAGAATACCCCGTTAACTCCTGCAGGGAGATTCTTAAGATGATTTGTTCCAAGGTTGTAGGTGTCACGGCAGCTCCCATACACCCATGCCCTTTCCTGTGGTACAGCAACCACATGGCCCAGACTTACCTTTCCAATGCTCCTGCTTCCCGACAAGGCCGCGATCCAGCTGCCTGTCTAGCTGCCTGCTCACTAGGGTGCGGAGCGCTGGCTCTTCAAGATTTAAAGGGTCAGCGTCCTCCTGATTGGTGATGGCTAATCTGGCTCGCCCTTATAATCTGGCACTTCCCTTCCTTCCGGGATGGATCTTCAGCATTTCCAGCACTTACAAGGTTTCCAGACCTCAATTTCCATAGAGGTCACTGTTGAAGAAGAAAGCCTGTCAGCGTTCCTCCAGCGTTTTACAGACACCTCCATGTTTCCTGTCTCCAGTGTTCCTAGACGCTACTTGTGGCTCCCATGTTTCCAGCATTCCCAGACGCCTCTACTGGTGCCCGCTGCAACAAGACAATCCCGCAGCGGGCACCATTTTGCAGCGGGCTCTGGTGAAGACCAGGTGCCACTTAGACTCCGGTCCCGGGTGTTGGCTAGTACCATCTACATCCTCCCGCGGTGGTCCATAGGGTCCACTGGTCCACAGACTCCTCCCAGACTCTCCCCATAGAGACTCTAGCTCAGTTGTCTGTGGACCGTTACTGCAAGATCCGGCCATGGACTCTGCCAGTATCAGGGACTCTGCCAAGGATTCTCATCAGTTGCTGGCGGATCTTTCCGGAGTAGTTGCCCAGCAGTCCCGGCTGCTCTTTTTTTGGGAAGAACAACTAGGCAAAGTTGCTTCCATGCTTCAAAGTCTGCTTGAAACCCAGCAACTTCAAGGTCGGCTTCCACATCCACCTAGCTTGGCTCCGGATTTTCCAGAAGCTGCTCCAGAGTCTCCGACTTTTCCAGAAGCCACTCCAGAGTTTCCGACTTTTCCAGAAGCCACTCCAGAGTCTCTGGCTTTTTCAAAAGCCCCTCCAGGGTCTCGGGCTTTCCCAGAAGCCACTCCAGAGTCTCTGGCTTTTCCAGAAGCCACTCCAGAGTCTCTGGCTTTTCCAGAAGCCACAGCAGAGTCTCCAGCTTTCCCAGAATCTACTCCAGACTCTCCAGCTTTCCAGAGCCGCTCCAGTCTCCGGCTTTCCCAGAAGCCACTCCAGAGTCTCTGGCTTTTCCAGAAGCCACTCCAGAGTCTCCAACTTTTCCAGAAGCCACTCCATAGTCTCCAGCTTTCCCAGAAGCCACTCTAGAGTCTCCAGCTTTCCCAGAAGCCACTCCAGAGTCTCCGGCTTTCCCAGAAGCCACTCCAGCTTCCGGCTTTCCAGAGCCGCTCCAGCCTCCGGCTTTCCCAGAAGCCACTTCAGCCTCAGTCTTGCCAATGCCACTCCAGCCTCCAGCCATTTTTTTTGCAGAGGAGTCTATGCAAGTTAAGAGTGCTCATCCTTCTTCGTCCAGGAGACGCCAACACCTTAGGGTCTTGGGAGGGACCTTCATTGGTGTCATTACAGTGTCTCCAAGTATAACAATTCCAGCTTTCTTCCTCAGGTGTCCGGTCACCAAGATGGATTGGAGTGGGCGGAAGAAGAGGAGGAAGAGGCAGAAAAAGAAGAGAAGGGGGGCCCTAAAGGGGGAGGTACTGTCATGGCCGCACCCGCGATCCTCGGCTTTCCACAGCGGTTCCTGTTGAAGAAGAAAGCCCGTCAGTGTTTCCAGAAGCTCCTGTCCTCCTGCGTTTCCAGACGTCTCCTTGTTCCCTGTGTTCCTCCAACGTTTCCAGATGCCACCATGTTCCCTGTGTTCCTCCAGAATTTCCAGACGCCTCCATGTTTCCTGTCTCCAGCGTTCCCAGACGTTCCTGTCCTGCAGCGTTTCCAGACGCCTCCATGTTTCCTGTCTCCAGCGTTCCCAGACACTGGTGGCTCCCATGTTTGCAGCATTCTCAATGCCTCCAAGCCACCAGCTCTCCACCCAGGATCTCTCCGTTCCTGTCTGCCTGGGTCTTGTGCCAGCTGCCTTCTTGCCTGCCGTGAGTTCCAGCTCATCCTTCCAAGCCATACTTCTGCTGTCATCCCAGGCTCTGACTGTGTCCTACACCCCCTGTGTCCCTGGCTGCCACCGGGGGCCTACTCGCACCCGTGGAACGACCTGGTGGCACTCCACCACAGCAAGACCAGGCGGGCTCTGGTGAAGACCAGGTGCCACATAGACTCTGGTCCCAGGTGTTGGCTAGTTTCATCTACACAGTGCCCCACAGTTTACCTCTGTTAAAATCAGTGCATGTGGATTTTCTTCCAGCTTTCCAATACATTGCGCATAATATTAAATGGTGCCACTCGGAAGTGCAATGTGTACCAGAGGTAGCAAGCCCTGATATAACTATGAAAAAAAGGAAAAATATGAAAGGTTAAAAAAGGCTTTTGTAATGTAGGAAGTGAGAAAAAGTTATTCAAAAAACAAAAATTAAGTGGTTAAAGAGTGTGGTCCTATACATTTACAAGGGGGCATGTCCGGTACATGTCCTACACATTTACAAGGGTGATCTGTAACCTTTGATCCTCTATGATGGACATGTTGGAACAAGCTGTATTATAACAGCTGGAAACTCACAGTCTGTAAACTGTACTATTTACAATGCCTTAAAAGGCTGAAGAACATCCAAATAAATTATAAACCTATTTAGCAGAAGTAAAGAGATGCTATACCAGGGTGTAAAGTATTTTATTTGCAATAGTATGATACACACCCCAGCCATTAAACAATAATATTTACAGATAAAGGTATTACAATAAACTTTATTAAAAAAATATATTTACAGTATTGGAGTTTATGTTGATAATATTCTACTGCGTAGGTATGTATGTTATCAGGACCGCATCTGCCATGAGGTGAGATGAAAATCTCGCTTCAGTCGGCAGAATGTGGAGCCCTTTAAAGCCGCTCTAATGTGGATGATTCCTGTTGCCGCCCGAATTGCCCACCAGCTAAATAAATCGCGCCTGTATATATTAACATTGGTCAGGGTAGCACTGTATATAAGATCTTATATAACATAATACCAGGGTGGGATATTTTAGTTATAGGATACAATAGATTACTTTGCATCATGTAGACCAAATGTTAGGGGTCTGTATTAATAATTTGGAGTGTTGTATATTGATTGGTGCTGTGCATGTTATAATTCCAGTAGAATATATATATATAATGAAGGGGTGTATATTATTTAGGAGCACAGTGTTGTTATCCAGGAGACTTTATACTGTAAGTGACTGTGGTATTTTTAGGGACGCCGAATGGAGATGCTGCACGGAGCTGAAGATATCCGGCTGTGAATTCAGCAGTGATACGTAATGGATTGAAGAACCCGGAATAAAGTCCTCCTGATGGAAGAGATTGTCATCAATAAGGTATTAGATGCCACTAATGACTCCCAGAACCTGTAGTCAGTCACACAGTGTCAGTGAGCTGCCTATGGGGATGTTAATTGTTAGTAAAGTTTTCAGAATTTACTGAACAGGGAGCGGTGGGGCGGGTATAGGGGGGGGGGCAGCATTTTAGTATTTGCCTCAGGCAGCAAATATGCTAGAAACGGCCCTGTGTGTTATTGTTAAACAAATCTCAATGCAGCAATACAATTTGTGAATTAAGCTCAACGTGTCACGTTAAATGATGGTCCAGTAGAAGAAAATTTAAAAGCACCAAGTCATTTAATAACCTCCACTATACAACTATGTGTGTATATAGCTACTGAAGTCATATAGTGCAGTCAAACCTAAAATTACCTTAGTGGCGCCGAGTTTAACAAAAACAATTTTTTATGATTTAATGTGCTATGGACTATGGTTAATGTCAAAACTCGGTTGTCAGAAGAACAAATAATTTGCTTTATTGTATATCTGTATTGATAATGTTGATGTTTAGAAATTAGTGAAAATATTCAGTATTTAACAACCAGTACTAAATTACTTAAAAGCATTTATATATAGAAAAAAATGCTGAGTAATTTAGAGAGGTCAATAGAAGTGATGAGCAGGTTGGGCAAAATTGAAGTTAGGTATTCATCTGAATAGGCAGTTGCCCTGCCTAAAATGAGCTTAGGAAAGCACCTCTTAACAAAACAAAAGCCCTTTTTCATTTTTGTGTTCCATTTTTTGCCCCTACCCTCAATAATCCATATTTTCTTATTTTTCCATGTACAGAGCTATATAAGAGTTTGTTTTCTATTCAACAAATTGTCCTTTCTTGTGACGGTATTTAATATTCCAAGCCATGTACTGAAAAACTTTCAAATGTGGTGAAAACGTCACAGTGGTTAAAGGCCCTCTAGATTACTCAGTTACTTAAAAAGAGAATTAAAGAAACAATGGAAAAACCCTACACCCTTCCATTCACTGTGGTTAAAGGCACTGTTTTTAAAGTGTGGGCAAAAACTTAAATGACGCTCCCCCCAAACCGACCCCGTCCCTCTGCTATATTTGTCCCACTAAATTTACAAATCTTTAAAAAGCAAAGAACACCCTGATCAGAAAATGCTGACAACATTACTACTGACTAACACTACACATGACGAAGAGCTTTCTCACACACAGTAGTAGGTCAGTCAGTGACACAGACATTAGTGGCATCTATTACCTTACAGGTGATGATCTGCTCCATCAGGAAGGGGACTTCATTGTGACTTCTCCTGGCCATGGTTGAATCTGCCACATGTTGTATTCACCGCCAGTTGTCTTAAGCTCCACCGAGCACATCCCCACACTGAAGCGCCTTAAATAGCACAATCACCTGTCACAGTAGAACATCACAGGAACCCCTAATTATTATTAATAATATATATATGCATTGTAATTGGATACGTAGAGCTAACATACAAGGCAAAACGCATCACCAAATGCATATGTATAAGTTATCTAAATTAGTAACAACATGTATTTTGTCTTTAAACATTATAATTGATAAGTATTAAAAATGTAAAACACAATAATAAAACACATTTGCGTTTGATGATGAGCTTTTCTCCATTTGTTTCAAAACACAATAGAAATATGTCATGTGACAACAACATCGATAGTCTATATACAGAGCCTCACCACAGTCTATATACAAATTCCCCAACAGTCTATATATAACCCTAAAAACAGTCTATACGCAGCACCCCAACAGTCTATATACAGCCCCACAGTTTATACAGAGTCCACCTAAATTTATACACAGCCTCGCCAGCATTTATATACAGCCCCCACAGTTTATACACAGTTCCCACATACAGCTTGAGCCCCGCAAAGCAGCAGAGGCCTATGTGTCTGCACACTTATTGGTGGCTCATCCACTGCAGCTCATGTTAACTTTTCAGGTACCTGGTCATACATGAAGTGCTCAAATTGCAAAAGCTTTGGCCACACTTTATGGAATGGTGGCACGGCGTGCAAATGACTTGGCCCATCATGGCCCCTGTCCCAGCTTTTTCTTTCTGGCAGAAAAAATTGCATACCACATACACCCCATGGGATGGCCTTTGTTTGCTGGTCCCTGGAAGCGTAGTGCAGTAACAGTCAGCAATGTGGGTATGGACCTCTGCTTGGCATTCTTTTGCTTGTCCTGCTGGCAGCCTGAGGGCTTCATGACCACCACCATGTCTTATTTCCACCCATATGGAATCTAGGACCTTATTATCAACCCTCACTTTTTTCTACCACTGCCTTCCTTCTCCACCACAGCAGTTGGCAGTTGGGTTTCATTATCATCATAGATCTCTTCTGATGGTCCATCATCCACACCCTGATCATCCAGCATAAGGTCTTTGGAATCTTGAAACCTTTGCCTGGGGCAGGTGAAAATGGATGGGCCACAGATTATCAGCTAGGAGAGTGATCTTAAAGCCTGAGTAACTGCTCCATGACTTTTGTCTGAGACAGCTTTGCTGTTTTTAAGGTTCTCGTGGACGACAGTTCTGCACTTTCAACACAGATTGAACATGTCAAAGCTAATCCCATGCAAGTTGAGACACTGGGGCACATTTACTTACCCGGTCCTGTCGCGATCCCGCGGTGCGTTGTCCGGCGAGGATTCGGGTCTGCCTGAGTTCCTGCAGGTGTCGCTGCTGCCCCGAGGTCCGCCGTAGTTCACCTTCTTCTTTCTGGTGCATGTGAGCACTTGATCTTGCGACACAATTCATTTTTTAAATTCCACTGTTTTTCAGAATCCGGCGGTTTGTCCGACAGCCACACCCCTGATTTCTGTTGCGTTCAAGCTGACGCCGATGCGCCACAATCCGATCGCGTGCACCAAAAACCTGGGGCATTTCGCCGCAAATCGGAATTATTTGGGAAACCCGATGAAAGTGTGGTGTTAGGACCCTTTGTAAATGAGCCCCACTGTCTTCCATGTAAGTGACCAACATCTCAACTTTCTGTTGCCTACTTGGGCCTACCAGTAAACGCTGAATGCCCTGGCGTCTTCTTGCACCAGAGGAACTTGGAACAGTCAGAGATGAAACACGTGTAGAACCAGTTCCATCACCACCAGCAGCAGAAACACCAACACAGCCATGTCCCTGTCCCTTAACTCATGCATTCCTCATGTTAAAAAACCTGTAGTACAGTTTATACTATTAATTAATACTGTATGTTAATACTATATGATGCAAATAAATCTAAGAGGGAAAGTGTAAGTTAACACTAAAAAAAACTTCTCAGGTTCACTTACATTTCTACTGTAAGGTAACACTGATGCCAAAAATCTGTAAGGGGTGTAGTGTAGTGTAAGTTAACTCTGTTTCACAAACTGGTAGTGTGAAGTAAAACTGATGCAAACAGGTCTAAAACTGGTATTTTAAGTTAACACTGGATGATTCTGTAACTGCAAACTAGCACCACTACACAGTTCTGCACTCGGTCCCCGATTTGATCCATACTTTATTGTGTATATGACAGAGGGTTTGCATGATTGGAGATAGGGCCCGCCAGACCTTTGTTTCTACATTGTAACTGCAAACTAGACTGCAACAGTGTCTTTATGATTAATATCGAACAACAAACTATAATGCGAAGGCAACGTTTAAATTTTGATGGAAGAGCAAACTACATAGCAACAGCACTTTTCGAATTATGATGGAACAGCAAACTAGAATGTGACAGCAACTTTAAGCCCTAGACGCACCTAGACGTTATAGTACGTCCTGGTGAGTGCTTCATTAGCGCACCAGGACGCACTATAACGTCCCGCTTCTGGCACCGGCTCATGAACGGAATCACACTGACACCGCGCTGTAACACTTGCGATCGGAGCCGGCTCCAATCACGAATGTTTACCCCTTACACACCGCGGTCAAGCATGACCGTGGCGCGTAATGGTCTTGTCTCGAATAACGAGTACCCGAGCATTTTAGTGTTCGCTCATCTCTATTCCTGATGCTCTGGACTTCAGACTGGGCCAAATCGTCCAACAAGACCATGACCCTAAACACAAGCTAATATAACACAGCAGAGACTTCAGAACATCTCTGTGACCATCTGTGAGGATCTGCAAGGAAGAGGCAGAGGATCCCCAAATCCAGGGGGAAGGAACTTGTAGGATCTTCCCAAGAATCAGGACTGAAAAAATGCTATATGGGTCTGAATACTTTGTGCCCCCGCTGTATGTACTCCCTGGCCGGTACAGAGATGAGCATAATAACATTAGCATAATATTACAATGTAACCTCCTTACCCATGTACGGTTTGGTTCCAGCCATCGCTGTGGCTCTTTCTCCATCTTTAATTATTGTTGCTACATTGAAGTCTGTGAGATGAGCGTGACCTGGGGATCGGGGCAAAAGGGGAGGAGCTCAGACACGAGAAGAAGTAACAATATGCAAACACCCAATTACTTATTCACAGCACCCTGATACGTGTTACACGCTGAGGGGGAGATGCTGACTGATAAAAAACACTGAATCTGAAATACAGACACAGAATCCATTAAAGTTCTGTATCAAAGGGAAAAAGAAACGTGTGCGGAGTCTAAAATTCCCAAGGTTTGTATGTGTATGTATTTATGATTATGGGATATATAATTGATGTGTATAGAAGAACATTACAGTAACGTCTACTCCATGTGTACAATGGCCATAGAACCTCTGCATTCATGTCTCGGGGGTTGTGGAGCTGGAAATAAGTTTGCACATGAAGGTTCCCTCTGACATCGGGGACAGTCTCCTCTCAGCGCGCGCACAGGATCTTCTTAGCCTAAAAGCCTCATACACACAGCTGTATATATCTGGTATAATATATCTCTATGTTTCTTCAAACTCAAATCATGCACAATGTAAGCAAAAAACATTGGGGGTCATTTACTAAGGGCCCGATTCGCGTTTTCCCGACGTGTTACCCGAATATTTCCGATTTGCAATGATTTTCCCTGTATTGCCCCGGGATTTCGGTGCACGCGATCGAATTGTGGCGCATCGGCGCTGGCATGCACGCAACGGAAATCAAGGGGCGTGGCCGAATGAAAACCCGACGGATTCGGAAAAACCGCCGCATTTAAAAAAAAAATGTGTTGCGGAGCTTGCACTTACCTTCACTAGGAATAGGCCGGTGAACTTGAGCGCGTTCAGATGCTCTTCAGCGCAGCAGCGCCACCTGGTGGACGTCGGAGGAACTGCCTTAATGAATCCCGGCCGGACCCGAATCCACCGCAGAGAACGCGCCGCTGGATCGCGAATGGACCGGGTAAGTAAATCTGCCCCATTGTATCAGATAAGTGTGAACAGGGCAGTACATTTTTGCTGGTCAACCCCTTTAAGCAGTGGAAATTTTTAAGAATGTCCTTCTCCCACCAAGCAAGTTAGGCCCTATCCTCAGGATAAGGCCTAACTTGATGATCGGTGGGGATCTCAGAAATGAGACACCCACAGATCACAAGAACGAGGATGCAGGTCACTCACCTTGTTCATCCAGCAGGATGTTGTCCGGCTTCACGTCTCTGCAACACATTGAAATGAACATTACCGAAATATATGACTGAGATCCTGTGACATGACGTACAAGATACTAAAAAGAAACATGTCTTCCCCTATCACAGCAGGAAGTCACAGCAGCACAGCATCTAATGTGCAATGAAAGCACCTCGCAGCATTGTTACTAAGGCAACCTAATGAGAGTTATAATTAACCAACAAGTTACACTTTTATCTTAACGATAAAAGCAATTTATTCTGCGGCTATAAATAGTATAGAGGATGGATTATTAAAAAATTGCAGCAGATTCACTAATTCTTTCTAATATTTAGACAATTACACCAGATTTATCACTGTGTCTGACTCTTCTAGAGATGTATTATTATAGGAAATGTCCCATCAGAATCCATCCGGATAAACCAGGGACATTACTCATAGATCCAGGCACCGGGACTGTGGGAGCTTCTTATATTTCTTATCCATTGCCTCCTTCCTTCTAAAATCAACTTTTAAAATTATGCTTTTGAGCCTGAACGGCTACTGGAACGGTTTCTGGAGCCCCTCTGTGCTGCAGATTCACAGACTGTTACACTGTCTTACCCTGCCCCTCTGCTCCCTCAGCACTTCCCCCTTTGCCTGATGTAATGTTACTGCAGCATAGAAAATTTCAGCACAAAGTGGGAGGGGGGAAGTCCCTTTTGCAAACTGTAACAGCCTAGGAATCTATAGCATAGAGGGGCTCTGGAAACCTCCCTAGTAGCCCTTCAAACTTATTAGCATAATTTTACAATTTTATTTTAGAGGGAAGGAGGATAACAAATATAAGATGATAACCAGAGTCCCGGTGCCTGGATCTATGAGTAATGTCTCTGGTTTATCTGGATGGATTTTGATGGGAGATTTGCTTTTAGCTACTTCCTTATGCAACTTAGACTCATCCCCTTGTCAGAAAATAATACAATTGACAATAATTCATAATCGTGTGGCACCCCATGTGATCCGGGAGCACAGTGCACCACAGCCGGTCCATTTCCCCCATTCCCAGTACACGGTGACCGGTGAACGTGACTATTATATGAGGAGATATTACGCTACCTGTGGATTATATGTTGGCTTCTTAGGTAATCTAATGCCAGGGCCATTTCACAGATATATAACTTGACCGTCTCTTCTGTAAACTGCACGTTCTGCTGTAAGTGATAGCGGAGATCTCCTCCGAGAAGCAAATCCACCACCATAAACATGTCCTCTTCATCCTGGAAGGAATACCTGCAGCCATAAAATGCAAGGAATAAGGGAAGCAGAAGGTAATGAGCTGCATGTTAGGAGCGAACACCTGAAAGACCTGAGGACCTGAGCTCAGGGTCATGGAGGTCTGCAGGTCATGGAGGGTCATGGAGGTCTGCAGGTCATGGAGGGTCATGGAGGTCTGCAGGTCATGGAGGTCTGGAGGACAGGACATCTCCAAGCTGCTGTACCACGACCTTCCCTCACCAGTAACTAATGGGTTAAAGATGTTATCCCGCAAAAACTAAAGGAAAAGCTCCTCCTCCATCCCGGGATGGGTGATATCAGCTGCTTCCGAGATGTGTGGAAATATTTCGGGCAATTTTCAAGACTCCTGGTATCAAAGGTAGAGGTAGAGAGACCAACCAAATGTCCCCCTGGTACTGGAGCATGGAGATCATTATTATATTCTTACAAATTCATCTCCACATGTCAATGCTTTGTGGCTGTAAAGAAGACCATTGCTATAAATCTGATTTCTAGGCCTCTCGGGAGCAGTGTGAGAGTGCTGGGAGCTACCGGCTAATAGAGCGGAGAAGCGGAGACCGGTCAGTGGCCTCTTTCTTACATTTTACTCCGTCATGAAATTTCCTGTTTTCATATTTTCCTTTCAGTATCATGTGGAATAGTTGGAAGCAGTGACGGCCTCTCCTGAGCGTCCTCTCTACTCTGTACATAATCTGGCTTTAGCAGCTCCCGTCTCTGCTTTGTCTTAGCATCTGATACAGAGCTGTGTGTGTAAATGTATGGGTGTAGCAGACTGTGTGTGTGTAAACGTATGGATGTAGCAGAGCTGTGTGTGTAAATTTATGGATGTAGCAGACTGTGTGTGTGTAAACGTATGGATGTAGCAGAGCTGTGTGTGTGTAAATGTATGGATGTATCAGAGCTGTGTGTGTAAATGTATGGATGTAGCAGAGCTGTGTGTGTAATTGTATGGATGTAGTAGAGCTGTTTGTGTAATCGTATGGATGTAGCAAAGCTGTGTGTGCAAATGTATGGATGTAGCAGAGCTGTTTGTGTAATCGTATGGATGTAGCAGAGCTGTGTGTGTAAATGAAGCAGAGCTGTGTGTGTAAATGTATGGATGTAGCAGTGCTGTGTGTGTAAATGTATGGATGTAGCAGAGCTGTGTGTGTAAACGTATGGATGTAGCAGAGCTGTGTGTGTGTAAATGGAAAATTTTGGAAACTGAAAAAAGTGTAAAAATGTTTGCGCGGGATCGGGATCGCTTGCCACATACAGGCACTATCCAAATTATTAAATTGTCTCCATAGCAGCCTCCACCACCTCCGCATGTCAAGTTTTTGTCTTCCATTGCTGACCTCCAAAAGTCATCATATTTGTAGCTTCCTCCATGAATGCGGCCCTGATCAAACGAGGTCCTGTTAGGTCAGGCAGAAAATGTGGGTGTTTTTCATGGTTTCCAACATCATAAAAACAAAGTGTTAACTTGTCGCCCCACCATGCGGTGTTATCCACAAAATATACTGGAAACTATTTACCATTTAGGGTATTTATGTCAGCGCTTCTTGGATCTGTTGTACACTCCCTCACCCGGCATGTCCTATATCTTAAAGAACGATACCTACCCTTGATCTTATCCAAAAGGTTCTTAGACGTGCTGTTTGGGGAATAGATAGCCTTAAGAGACAGGGTGCTTGGATGGCGAACGCTCGGCCTGGACAGCGGAAAGCCAGCTCCATGGCACTCACTGCGCTCTTGCGCCATCTGTTAATTCCTCACCCGCCATATCCAAAAACTTATAAGAACGCTACCTACACTGAAACTGGTGGCAGGGCGGGACCGAGTCTGACCTGGGGTGGTCTATTACTGCCGCGGCAGAGAATTGAGGGGGCCTACCTCGCGTCCAGGTCTCAAAGGGTTCTACTATGGACTCCTCCTCCTCCCACGCCTCCCTCCACCTCTCACTCCTCCGAATTTTAACATCCGTGGGACATGGCGCCATCAGTCGGTAGTGCTCTAGGCACAGCCAGCCAGTGCCTCGCGAAGCGACAGGCAGGGGCAAGGGGTGCTGAATACTGCTGAAGCCTAGGACGAGAGAAAGCACACGCCAGAGTAATACGGGCATCCACATCACAGTTGCTAACTTTGTCGAGCCCACACTGCTGTGTCAAACCACAAAATACTTGCAAAGCGACAAATTGACCACATTTAGGGATATATTTCAAGCGCTTCTTGCGCAATCGGTTCCATTCCCCCATCACCACTAGAGGATATCCTAAACTTATAGAAACCGCTTACTACACTTGGATCGTATACAAAAGGTTCTTAGAAGTGGTTTGGGGGGTAGCTATAGGACTAGGGGCTTGGATGGCGAATGAGCAGCCTGGCAGCGGAGAGCCAAGCTTCCATTGCCAAAGACCAATAACATAGTTTTAATCTGCAGCACTTTAATCCCTCTACTAGTTCACTGACCCTCCATACATGGTCCCCTTATCAAACGAGATGTGTCAGGCCGGAATTGTTTGGGTTGTTTTTCAATGCATTCCAGTTAACTTTGTCGGCCACCTGCTGGTACTCCACAAATAATTACTGGCAAACTGTTTTCTCATGTTACCCATCTTTTTGGCAATAGCTCTCTTGCTCACCCCTTCCTTTGTGTTCCTCTCTGCACCGCATTGGTTGAAGTCCCTGAGTCCATTAGGGTATGTTCGTGACATGCCACTCCTCATAGCCTTCCGCTTGCTGCCGTTGCCTTCTGGGCATGCTCGTCCCCTATAGTGTCAGGGTCAGTTATCGGATGGTTTTAGATGCTATCTAGCTTCTCTTGTCACTTGTTCAGGCATGCGTTGCCCATAATTTTGGCACAATGGTGCGTTAATTAGAAGCATCAGAGGGCTCATGAATTGCTGCCTTGCGTTTCCTGTCCAATGTCCGTGGTGTTTCATCCTTTTCTGAGGTTCCCAGGTGTTTGGCCAAGCGTTCCCTGTGCAGACAGAGCCTGGTCCCCTGAAAAAAGGCTCGAGTCCTCCATTTGACTTCAATGGGGTTCGTATTCGAGACGAGCACTCGAGCATCGGGAAAAGTTCGTCTTCTCGAATAAGAGTACCCGAGCATTTTAGTGTTCGCTCCTCGCTCTTTCTGATGCTCTGGGACTTCAGAGGGGCAAATCGTTACCAACAAGACCATGACCCTAAAACAAGCTAATATAAACACAGGCAGAGACTTCCGACTCTCTGTGGACCATCTGGGAGGATCTGCAAGGAAGTAGGCAGAGGATCCACAAATCCAGGGGGAAGGAACTTGTCGGATTCTTCCCAAGACTCAGGGACTGAAAAAAAATGCTATAATGGGTCTGAATACTTGTGCCACCGCTGTATGTTAACTCCCTGGCCGGCACAGAGATGAGAATAATACTTAGCATAATTATAGTACAATGTAAACCTCCTTACCATGGTATGTTTTGAGTTCCAGCCATCGCTGTGAGTCTTCTTCCATCTTTAATATTGAGTTGCGAAAAATTGAATGTCTGTTGGATCGAGCAGGACTGGGGATCGGGGCAAAGGGGAGGAGCTCAGACACACGAGAAGACCATCTGCAAGTAACAAATATGCAAAAACCACCGACAATACCTATTCACAAGCACCACCTTCACTCTGCATTACGGTTTTACAAGCTGAGGGGGAGATGCTGACTGATAAAAAACACTGATCTGAAAATACAGACACAGAATACACATACAGTCTTGTTATCATAAGGGAAAAAAGTAACGTGCGTGAAGGAAGAGTCTAAATGTCCCGAATGTGTTTTTTGTATGTGTATGTATTTATGATTCTGGGGAATATAATTGATGGGGATAGAAGAACATTACAGTAACGTCTACTCCATGTGTTACCATGGCCGATATGGAACACTTGCATTCATTGTTTCGGGGGTTGTGGAGCTGGAAAAAAAGTTTGTCAATGAAGGTTCCCTCTGCATCGGGGCCAGTCTCTCTCAGCGCTGCGCACAGGAATTCTTCTTAGCCTAAAAACGCCTCATACATACACGTCGCGTGTATAGATGTGGGATAATCATATTGTCTTCTATGTTTCTTCATCAACAGCAACAAATGTAAGCAAAAAAAACATTGGGGGTCATTTTACCTAAGGGCCCGATTCGGTTTCCCGACGTGTTCCCGAATATTTCCATTGCAATGATTTCCTCTGTATTGCCCAGGGAGGATTTCGGTGACACGCGATCGAAAATTGTGGCGCATCGGCGCTGCATGCCACCAACGGAAATCCAAGGGGCGTGGCCCCGAATGGAAAACCCGACGATACGGAAAAAAACCGCCCGCATTTAAAAAAAAATGTGTGGGAAGCTTGCACTTACCTTCACTTTGAATCGGACGGGGAACTTGAGCGCGTTTAGATGCTTTCAGCGGCAGCAGCGCACCTGGTGGACGTCGGAGGAAACTGCCTGAATTTTTTGTGAATTCCGGCGGACCCGAAAGCCACCGCAGCGAAAGGCGGCCGCTGGAGATGCGGTAATGGAACCGTGGTGGGTAAGTAAATCTTGCCCGCCTTGTATTCAGATAAGTTGGGCCCCGGGCAGTTACATTTTTGCTGGTCAACCCCTTAAGGCAGTGGAAAATGTTTTTAAGCAATTCCTTCTCCCACCAAGACCTTAGGCGCCCCCCTCAGGATTAAGGCCCCCCTAACTTGATGATCGGTGGGGATCTCAGAAATGACGACACTCACCACCGATCACTACACAGACCGAGGATCGCCAGAGCTCCCTCCACCGGTTCATCACGCAGGATTGTTGCTCGCCCCCGCGTCCGCACGTCTCTTGCACCACCACTGATCAGTGCATTCTCCCGAACTATCACCCTGGATGAGATTCCCCCTGTTGAATGAGTACCCAAGATTCACAAGAAACATGGACCCCCCCCCTACTTCCCCACCAACTCACCGCAGGATGTCACCACGCCCCAAGCCACAGCACTCTCCTGTGCACCATGTAACCAGACTCGCCAGCAGTGCTTTTGTTACCTGAGGAACCTTTCATGAGAGTTCTACCGCAACCAACAAGTTACACTTTGATCTTACGATAAGAATTTTTTAGAAAAACGCACAAGTTATTCCTGCGGCTCTGAAATAGTAATAGAGGATGGATTATTAAAACATTGCAGACAGATTCACTAAGTTCTTCTGTAAAGAGTTATGACATTACACCAGATTTATTCACTGTTGTCTGATCTTCTAGAGGTATTAGTATAGGGAAATGTCCCATCAGGAATCCATCGACATAAACCAGGACATTACTCAAGATCCAGGCATCCGGGGACTTGTGGCGAGCGTCTTCAGTTCGTATCCATGTCTACTTCCTCTAAAATCAAACTTTAAACAGTATGCTTTGAGGCCTGAACGGATACTGGAACGGTTCTGGAGCCCCTATGTGCTGCAGGATTCACAGGACTGTCTACACGGTCGTACCTGCACCTCTGCTCCCTCCGCACTCCCTTTGGCCTGAAGTACATGTTTACTGCAGATAGAAAATTCAGCACAAAGTGGTGGGGGAAGTCCCTTTTGCAAATTGTAAACAGCCTGAATCTATAGCATTAGTGAGGGCTCTGGAAACCTCCCTAGTAGCCCTTCAAAACTTATTAGCATGAATTTTTACAATTTTATTTGTAGAGGGAAGGAGGATAACAAATATAAGATGAAACAGAGTCCGGTGCCTGGAATCTCCCCCCTTTCCTAATGAGTTAATGTCCTATGGTTTATCTGGATTGGATTTTGATGGGGAGAATTGAGATTGCTTTTAGCACTTCCTTATGAATTAGACTCATCCCTTGTCAGAAAAATGAGATTACAATTGACAATATAATCGTAACGGGTGGCAACACACATGTGATCCGGGGAAGCGCATTGGACAACCACAGTCCCGGTTCCATTTTCCCCCCAGGTTCCCAGTAACGGGACGCGGTTGAACGTGACTATTATATGAGGGAATATACGCACCTGTGGTTATTTACATTGTTGCGTCTTAAGGTAATCTAATGCCAGGGGCCATTTCACAGATATATTAACTTGACAGTCTTTCTGTAAACTGCACGTTTGCGTAAAAGTTTTGGTAGCGGAGGATTCATTCCCAGCAGAAAGCAAATTCCATCCACCAATGAAAACATGTCTCTTCATCCTGGAAGGAAATACTGCAGCCATAAAAAATGAAGGAATAAGGGCAAGAGAAGGTTAATGAGCTGCCTGTTAGGAGCGAACATCTGAAAAGACTAGGCCATGAAGCTCAGGGTCAGGAGGTCCGAGGTCATGGAGGGTCATGGAGGTCTGCACGGTCATGGAGGGTATGGAGGTATGCAGGGTCATGAGGGGCATTGGGGTTCTTGGCAGGTAATGGAGGGTCATGGAGGTCGGCAGGGTCATGGAGGTCTGCAGGTCATGGAGGGTCATGAGGTCTGCAGGTCATGGAGGGTCATGGAGGTCTGCAGGTCATGGAGGGTCATGGAGGTCTGCAGGTTATGGAGGGTCATGGAGGTCTGCAGGTCATGGAGGGTCATGGAGGTCTGCAGGTCATGGAGGGTCAGGAGTCCCTGAAGGTCATAGAGGGTATGGAGGTATGCAGGGTAAGGAGGTAGGAGGGTCTGCAGGTCATGGAGGGTTATGGAGGTCTGCAGTTCATGGAGGTCATGGAGGGTCATGGAGGTCTGCAGGTTATGGAGGAGTCATGGAGGTCTGCAGGTCATGGAGGGTCATGGAGGATGCAGGTCATGGAGGGTCATGGAGGTCTGCGGTACTGGAGGGGTCATGGGGGTCATGTGAGGTCTGCAAGGGCATGGAGGTCATGGAGGTAGGCAGGTTCATATAGAGGGTCAAGGAGGTCGGCAGGTCCGGAGGGTTCATGGAGGTCTGAGTCATGGAGGGTCATGGAGGTCTGCAGGTCATAGAGGGTCAAGGAGGTCTGCAGGTCATGGAGGGTCATGGAGGTCTGCAGGTCATGGAGGGTCATGGGGTCGCAGGTATCGCGGGTCAAGGCGTTGCAGGTCCTGGAGAGGGTCATGGAGGCTGCAAGGTATGGAGGGTTTCATGGAGGTCTGCAGGTCCTTGACGGGTCGTGGGAGGTTGCCGGTCCTGAGGGTCATGGAGGTTCTTTGCCTGTTTCAGGAGGGGTCCTGGAGGGTCGGCCGGTCATGGAGGTCATGGAGGGTCTGCAGGTCATGGAGAGGGTCCTGGAGGTCTGCAGGTTCTGGCGGGGTCATGGAGGTTGCAGGTCCTGGAGGGTCAAGGAGTCTGGCAGGTCAGGAGGGTCCAAGGAGTCTGCAGCGTCATAGAGGGTCATGGAGGTCTGAGGCTCATGGAGGGTCATGGAGTCTGGCTGGATGGAGGTCATGGAGTCTGAAGGTTCAGGCAGGTCATGGAGGGGTAGGAGGGCTGCAGGCTGGAGGGTCATGGAGGTCTGCAGGTCCATGGAGGGTCATGCGAGGCGCAGGGTAATGGGGGTCAGGAGGTCTGCAGGTAAATGGAGGGTCATGGAGGTCTGATAGGTCATGGAGGTCCATGGAGGTATGGAGGGTCATGGAGGTATGCAGTTCATGGAGGGTCCATGGAGGTCTGGCAGGTTCAGGGAGGGTCATGGATGTCTGCAGGTAAGTGGGCGGGTCATGGAGGTCTGAGGTATGGGAGGGTTCATGGAGGTCTGCAGGTCATGGAGGGTCATGGAGGTCTGCAGGTCATGGAGGGTCATGGAGGTCTGCAGGTCATGGAGGGTCATGGAGGTCTGCAGGTCATGGAGGGTCATGGAGGTCTGCAGGTCATGGAGGGTCATGGAGGTCTGCAGGTCATGGAGGGGTCAGGGAGGTTGAAGGTCATGGAGGTTCTGAAGGGTATTGGGGGTCATGGAGGTCTGAGGTCATGGAAGGGGTTTGCCATGGAGGTCTGCGGTCATGGAGGGTTAGGAGGTCTGGAGGGTCATGGAGGTCTGCAGGTTATGGAGGGTCATGGAGGTCTGCAGGTCATGGAGGGTCATGGAGGTCTGCAGGTCATGGAGGGTCAAGGAGGTCTGCAGGTCATAGAGGGTCATGGAGGTCTGATGTTACTGGGGTCTGCAGGTCAGGTGGGTCATGGAGGCTTGCAGGTCATGGAAGGTCATGGCGGGTCAGGGAGGTCTGCAGGTCATGGAGGGTCAGGAGGTCGGCAGGTATGGAGGTATGCAGGTCATCGGAGGGTCATGGAAGGGTCTGCGGCGAGGTCAGGGAGCAAGGTCATGGAGGTCTGGAGGTTAAGCAAGAGGTCAAGGAGGTGCAGGTCATGGAGGGTATGGATGGGCTGGCAGGCAATGGAGGGCAGATAGTTGGAGGTCTCAGTCCTGGAGGAGGGTCATGGAGGTTTGCAGGTCATGGACGGGTCATGGACGGTCTGGCAGGGTCATGAGGGCAGATGCAGGTATGGAGGTACTGGAGGGTGGCAGGTCATGGAGGTCTGCAGTCAGGAGGTCATGGAGGTCTGCGGGCGAGGAGTCATGGGTTGAGCTGAGGGTCATGGAGGTATGAGGTTCATGGAGGGTACAGGAGGTCTGCGGCTTGGAGGGTCATGGAGGTTCGCAGGTCTATGGAGGGTCAGGATGGTCTGCAGTCATGGAGGGTTCATGGAGGTTCGCACCGGTCCTTGAGGGTCATTGGAGGTATGCCGGTCCTGGCGGGTCATTGGAGTCGGCAGGTCATGGAGGGTCATGGGGTCTGCAGGTCGGAGTGGAGTATGCGGTCATGTCCGGATTAGGGTCTGCAGGTCATGGAAGGGTATGGAGTGTCTGCAGGTATGGAGGGTCTGGAGGTACTGGCCAGGTCATGGAGGGTCGGAGGACAGGACTATCTCCAGCGCGTACCAGACTTCCCTCACCGTACTATCATGGGTTAAAGATTGTTATCCCGCAAAAACTAAACGGAAACAGCACCTCCTGACCAGGTCCGGGATGGGTGATGATCTTATCAGCTGCTTCGAGAGTTAATGTGATGGAAATTATTGCGGGCAATTGTTCAAGAACTCTGGTATCAAAGGATATAGAAGGTAGGTAGAGAGGACCACCCAAATGTCCCCTGGTACTGGAGCATGCGAGATCATTATTATTCTTACAACTAAATCGCAATCTCCACAGGTCAATGCTTTGTGGCTGTAAAGAAGACCATTGGCTATAATCTACTGATTTCTAGGCCTCTCGGAGAGCAGTTGTGAGAGTGCTGGGAGCTACCGGCTAACGTAGAAGCGGAGAAGAAGCTGGGGACACGGTACGTGGCCTCTTTATTCATTTTACTCGTCATGAAATCTTCACTGTTTTCATATTTCCTTTCGTGTATAGGTGGACTAGTTGGAAAGCAGTGACGGCCCGCTCCTGAGCGGTCCTCTCTACTCATGTAATCATATGGCTTTACGCAGCTCCCGCTCTGCTTCTGTCTTAGCATCTGATACAGATCTGGTAAGGGTGCAGCTGTGTGTTGTACCAACGTAGGTGTAGCCAGCTCTGTGTTGTGTACCACGTATTAGGATGATGCGGCTTGTGATGGGTGTGAATTATGGCTGTAGCAGAGCTGTGTGTAGTGTAACGTATGGCATTGTACAACAGCTGTGTGTGTTAAATGTATGGATAGTAGGCGGTGTTCGAACGTATGTGTTAAGCGTGTGAAATGTATGGATGTGTAAGCCAGAGTGTGTGTGTAATGTGCTAGGAGTGTAGTTAGAGCTGTTTGGTAATCGTGATGGGTAGCACAGCTGTTGTGCAAAGTGATGGATTAGCCAGAGCTGGTGTGTAATCGTATGGTGTAGCAGAGCTGTGTGTGTAAATGAGCAGAGCTGGTGTGGTAAGATGAATGGAGTGTAGCAGGCATGTGTGTAAAATGTATGGATGTGCAGAGCTGTGTGTGTAAATAATGGTATGTAGCGAGTGGTTGTGTTGTAATGTCTGGATGTATCAGAGCTGTGTGGATGTGTAAATGGATGGTAGCGAGCTGTGCGTTGTAGATTTGTGATGGAGAGTTGGTGTAGAAGCGGTGTGTGTGGTAAATGTAGATGACAGAGCTGTTATGTGTAAATGTAGTGGTATGTAGCAGTGCTGTGGAAGTTGGATCTGGACAGTACTTGTAGTGTGAATGATGATAGCAGAAGCTGTGTGGTTGTAAACGTATGGCATGGTGGCGCCTCATCCACAGAACAGATGCAGAGCTTATGTATTTCACTGCATTATATCAATGTCAGAGTAGGTGTGGTAATTCAAATTATTGTGGATAAATTGAGCTTGAATGGTTTATTATTCTTGGTTCACAATTTAACCCTTCAAATGCAATAAAATGGTTTGAAAAAGATGCTAACAAAATGAGCATTTGATCCTCTGATTCTGTCTAAAAGTTAAGTCAGCCTCTCCAGATGCCTCCCTATAGCAGTGTAATATACATTACGGCCTTGGTGTAGAGAGGCATCTCCATCTACGTGCGTAACATCACACATTTGGGTGTAGTCCGGGGGACACAGAAATAGAGCTGCACCAAGATCCCAATGCTGAGGTGGACAAAGGCCACTCATCTACATCTCAAACAAAGTATAAAACATGTCATTCTGCCCCTTAGAGGCTGGGGCCAGGGGTGGCAAAAAACCCAAAGTGTATTGACCCTGCTCCGGCTACTGGTTCCCGTCATACTTCCAGTCTTCAGTCCTACGACAGTCAGAAGTTCAGTGGGGTGTCATAGGGGACGTGATCTTGCCCATCCGTGGCCTCCTGGACCACATGACAGCGGATCCCAGTCCCCCTTGTCATTGGGTTCTGAAGACTGGAATTGTCGCTGAGGTTTTACAACTCTAACACAGTTTTTGTTTGGGCTGCAAAGTGTGTAAATAAGCAAATTAGTGAAATTGCCATTAACGGAAGAGGAGAATTAGAGAACAAGGACGGGTTCAAAACTTGCAGATTGGAAAAAAAGACTTATTATAGTTACAAATAACAAAAAGAGAAACAGCACAACATAGAAGCAAAGCCACGATCTACAATGTATCAATATATACTGAAACTTCTGTAACTTCTCTTTCCAATGATTACGCTTTATTTTAATGTAATTATTTATTCTCTGCAATGAGACAATATTCAAGCACAGAATTACAAAAATCCAAAATCTCGAAATCTCTCACCAAAAGATTCAAGGAAGAGTGTTCATCTCTTGCCGGATTTCAGTCCCATAGCGCGTTGCGAGCCTCGTCCCGCTCGATGCACTGCTGCTTGTTCAGTACTCTATGGGACTCGTCTTGTGTCCTTTTCCTGCAATGCAAACCTAAAATAAAGGGGAACACAACATTTTAGGGATTTTTCACATGTTACTACTGAGAGTTTACAGCAGCTTCAACCTAAAGGAAATGAGTTCAACTCAGAAGCAGCAAAAGCAATTCAATAGACGAAGCTCAATCCCCCCCGGAGAGGTCTCAGTCGTTTCCTTTGGGGTCTGAGATTTGCTCAAAGCAATTGTCACTTTATTTGTTGTGAATGTGGCAGGAGAACACAAAGTCATGATCCAATTTAGGGAACACCCTGGATGGAACCGCTTGACTGTTATGTGTATTCCCGGTACACAGCGCGGAGCATTGCCAGAAGGGATTGCTCTATGGCCGCCTATGGATTCTGTTGTGTCATAAAGGCAAATTACATCTATGACCTACGTGGCCATGATGGCTGCAAGAGGATCGGCACTGCAGGATATGGGATATCTGAGGGATCAATTTTTTTGTTTTTGTTTAAAGCCTGAATGACCCCTTTAAGCTTTCCAAGGGTTGTGAGGAATTGAATTTTTTCATACATTTTACATATACATTATACATTGAATAAATATAGATTTAAAGTCCCCCCCTCCCCACTCCACTACCAGCAAATAGGGTATTAAATATCCTTTCTAGAATTCCCTCTTTTATGTAAAATTTCTAACATTTGCAAATTATAAAAATCTCCTCTAAAGCCATATGCAAATGAGCAGAGAAGAGTCACTTTTTGCCTGAGATGAGTCATGTTGGGAGACTGAAAGGAAAATGTCACTTCAGATTGGTATTGTAGTACCTAGAATATTGGTTCTGGTATCATATTTAAGATGAGATTCCAATCTTTTACATCAGGGGGTTCAGTGAGCTACAGGATCCGAGATACAGGAAATTAAAATAAAGTTGGGAATTGGATTCATGTCTGAAGCTCAAATTCTCTACTATGACTTTACCAGCTGACATCTCCGGTTATTTAGCTCACAGAGCGACAAGCTCTGCATTTGAACTACGATTCTCATCTAAGTAAGGACCCCACAACCTTTGTTCTAGTATTCTCTTGATGGTCTGAGATAAGTTTCAACAAGTTGAACTTCACCGCATATTGGAGGAAAAGATATAACCTTCAGCACAAGCTCAGTAAAAAAATGAATCCTTTGTTATTAGTCAATCCATAAAAAAGATACAAAATTCCAAAGTCCATTAAAAAGTGTTCACAAACATATTAGGGCGACGCGTTTAGGCAACATCATTATGGTCTTTATTCACACCTAGTGTATCTACATAAATTACTCTTACACTAGAAGCCACGATTGGTATGTTGATGGCAAAAATTAGAAAAACATACTAAATGTATCCAAAATAGCGCCAACAATATGCACAGGTTGTTTGTGGTATTGCATCTCAGTTATAATTAGAGATGAGCGAGTATACTCGTCCGAGCTTGATGCTCGTTCGAGTATTACGGTCTCGAAAAACGGACGTTGCCTCTGACGGAGGATTTCCCCTGCTCGAGATCAAGCATTTATTTAAAAAATAACAGTGAAGAACAATGGAAGAATAGAATAAAACACAGGGAAACACAGTGAACCAGGATCAATTTAAGGAAAAAACACAGTGAAGAATTAGATTAACAGATGTGCGGGACAATCTGCCTTACTTGTCGGAATATACGCGAGGACAATAGTATGTGGAGAACAATATATATGTGGGAAGAAATACATTGAAGAACACGGGAGCAGCACAGAGACACCAGGGAGCAGCACAGAGACAACCGGGGAGCAGAACGAAACACCAGGGAGCAGGGACAGAGACACAAGGGAGGCAGCCAGGGGACACCGGGGAGCAGCAAAGAGCCATGGGGTCGGGGAGCAGCACAGCGAACCGGGGGGGCAGCAAGAGGACATTGGGGAGCAGCACAGAGAATTCGGGGGGAGCAGCACAGAGACATCGGGGGACATACAACTTGTAGATCTTCCACTGTTCTTGCTGGCCGCTTGTTCAGCTTTGTCCACTCTCTCCCGCCTTGTCGCGGCGGATTTGGGGCGGGTGTTTGTGTTGCAGGGACGTCCCTGTAATATTATTTGTTTTTTTCTCTTTCTGAGTCCTCCTTTCGCTACTTTTACCCTCTCACCAGTGTCTTTACCTTACCTTCATATTTATGCCCAATTCTTGTTCGTTCCGAGTCATGGAGGTCCCTTCTTGTTTATTTTCCTCCTTCTATTTCCAGTCTTCTACCTCTTTTCCTCACTCGGTTTGTCCCTTTTTTCCTTCTCTTACTGTCTATCGTGATACTCCTCCCTGGGTCTGACCACAGGGGTTTCGGCCGTACATACATTTTATTCATCCGATACAAAAGTCTTTTTTAGCGCAGGCCGTCCCTGTAAGCCAACCATGGAAGAAATCGGGGAGCTATGCACCATGGAGGACATCGGGGGAAGGCGATACCTGGAATGTGAGGCGACCATCGGGGCGAATGAGGGCTGAACGGGAGACATCGGACAGGTGTCGGGAACTGGGCAGAAGGGACACAATGGGTGGGGGAACGGGCCCATGAACGGGAGACACGTTCGGGGAAAGCGGCTCTCGGTGTGGATACATGGGGCTGGGGCGCACGGATAATCGGGGCTGGGGGCAGTCACGTGATACATCGGGTGTGGGGCAGCACGGATTAATGCGGGCTGGTGGCAGCATCGGATACATCCGGGGCTGGGGGCCAGCACGGGATACAATGGGGCAGCCGTACGGACACTCGGGGTAGGGGCAGACGGGAGGACACGGGGGGCACAGCAGCCAAGTATACCGACAAGGAAAGCAGAGTGTTTCCGAAATTGCAACTATTTCTGCACATGTGTCTTCACCGTGTGTTTTCACTTAAAGAATACTGGATTCACTGTTTTTATTCTATTCTTCACGTTCGTCACATCTGATTAACTGGGTCGGAAGTAAGGGGGGGATAATATACGGCGGAGCAGTGATAAGAATAGATTTGCAGAAGTTTGCCTACATTGTCACTTCCCAGAAGACGTTCTTTTAATAAATAAACACATGTTTATTCCCAAACCATGGCCCTTTGAAAATGCTCGAGTCTTCCAATTGACTCCCAATGGGGACTCGTGTATCGAGAGAGCCACTCGAGATCGGGGAAAAGTAGTGTCTCGATCAAGTAACTAGCATCGAGCATTTTAGTGTCGTCATCTACTAGTTTATAATGAATTACAACAACAAAAAGGGTACAATATAATACAATATAACAATAATACAGTAATAGGTTATATACACAGCTCATAGACAGGTTTGGTTAGACTAGTGGTTTCCAATCTGTAATCATAGTAATTCATATACATGGAAGAAGCAGGTTATGGCACCAGAATAGGCTTTTACGCTTGTCTGTTACTGAAGGGAGTTACAGCCAGCACACGACCATCTTCTCCTAAAGGAAATAAAATCTTTGCAAACAAAAAGTTTTGACATTGCACCGATCCTATGTCCGCGCAATAGGGACTATACTTGTCCTGCCAGCATGGGCACATACATCTGCTGACAGCATAGGGCCCACATACAGTCCTGCTCAAGAAATAGGGCAATACAGTCACTGTCAAGCAACTAGGAACATTTAAGTCTGCTCACACTAGGGCACATACTGTCCTGTCAGCACATAGGGCACATCATGTCGCTTCAGCAATAGGGCACATACAGTCCGCTCAGCAATTAGTGGCACATAACAGTCCTGCTCAGCAATAGGGCACATTAGTGTCCTGCCAGCATAGTGGCACATACAGTCATGCTAGCAATAGGGCACATAGTGTCCTGGTCAGCAATAGGGCACATATGTCCTGCTCAAGCAATAGGGCAATTACGTGTTCCTGCCTCGCAATAGGGCACATAAGTCCGCTCAGTGTAATAGGGCACATACCAGTCCTGCCTCAGCAATAGGGACAAGTGTCCGCTCAGCAATAGGCATATACTGTGTTGCTCCCGGAAGAGTGCATGTTGAATACGCTCTATCTAAGTAGCCCACAACCTGTGTTCAGTATATCTTGATGGTGCTGAGAAGTTTAACAAGTTGAAATCACCGTATTGGAGGAAAGAGACTAGAACCTTCCAGACCAGCCTCAGTAAAAAAGGAAGTCCTTATGTGTATAGTCAATCCATAAAAGATACAAATTCCAAAGTCCATTAACAAAGGTTCACAAAATCATAGGGGACGCGTTGGGGAGTGTTGGTGGCCCACATCATATTGTCTTTATTCACATAGTGTATTATACCATAAATTCTATAACACTTAGAAAGCACACGTTATCTGGTATTGTTGATGGCAAAACTTGAGAAAGGAAAAACCATCTAAATGTATCCAAAATAGGCCAACAATAGCAAGGTGTTTCGTCGGTGTGCAGTCTCAAGTTATAATAGAGATGAGGAGTTACTCGTTCGAGCTTGATGGCTCGTTCGAGTATTAAGTAGATTCGGAAAACGGTAGTTGCTCGGACGGTATTTCCCCTGCTCGAGATCAGCATTAATTAAAATTAATACACAGTGAGAACAACTGAGAATAGAATTAAAAAACAGTTGACCACAGTGGACCACAGGATCTTAGTGAAAAAGGAAGTATAGAATAGTTACAAGATTGTCGTGCACATCTGCTTCACTTGGTCGGAAGATTATACGCGGAACAAAATAGTTTATGTGAGAAAAGACATGATATTATGTGTGAAGAATAAAATGAAGATACACGTGGGCGTCACGAGCACAGAGGACACCAGGGAGCAGCACAGAGTACACCGGGGGTGGGGGAGCAGCACAGAAACCCAGGGAGCAGGACAGAGACACCCGGGAGAGGAGCAGCACAGAGGATCACGGGGAGCAGCACAGGAGACACCTGGGGAGCAGCACAGAGACACTGGCGGGAGAGCAGCACAGAGACCTTGGGGGAGCGCACAGAGAACATCGGGGTGGAGCCGCACAGGGACATCGGGGGAGCTAAGCCACCATGGAAATCGGGGGGGAGCAGCCACCATGGAGGACATCGGTTGGCAAAACGGGCAGCACATGGAAACATCGCGGGGGGCAACGGGGCACAGAACGGAGACATCGGTGGGTAACGGCAGAACGGAGACATTGGGGGAACGGGCAGAACGGAGAATCGGGGGAGGGAGAGCACGGAGACATCGGGGTAGGGGCGGCCGTTATACATCGGGGTGGGGCAGCGACGGATAATGGGGCTGGGGGCAGCGCGGATACATCGGGGCGGGGCAGCACGGAAACATGGGCTCGGGGCACGAAGCGCGAATCATCGGGCGTGGGCGCCAGCGGACGAACATGCGGGCTGGGAGCGCACGGATACATCGGTGGCAGCGCACCGGAGACACTCGTGGGTGGGGAATGGGCAGCGAACGGTGAATCGGGGAACGGGCAGCAGAACGGAGACATCGGGGGAAGGGCAGTGTGGACAAAATGGAGCTGTGGCGCAACGGTACATCGACTAGATGGCGGCGGCAGGGTACATGGGCTGGCTGGCAGCCACCGTATCGGGCGCAGGGATACATAGCGGGCTGGGGCAGGCAACAAAGGAACATCGGGGCTGGACGGACTCGGGGCTGTGGGAGCACGGATGACATGCGGTAGGCAGCACGTAGACATCGGGGGATGGGCAGCACGGCAGACACGGGGAGCAGCAGCAAGTATACCCGACAAGGAAAGCGATGTGGGAACATGCATTCTATTTCCCTGTTGTTTTTCACTTTTTAAATATCTGTGTTCATGTTTTTTCTATCTCTCACTGCTTTTCAATTGCTAACTTGTCGGAGAGTAATCATATGCGCAGAACCTTGAAGGGGGAAATAGATTGCAGATGTTGCATACATCTGATCACTTACAGAAGACTTCTTTGTTCAATTAAATAACACTTTTATCCAAACCATGGTCACTATGAAAAAGGCTCGAGTTCCATTGGACTTCAATGTGGGCTCGTTCATGTCGAGACGAAGGCACTCGAGCAATCGGGAAAAGAGTACGCTTACGAGATAACTAGCAATCGAGATTTTGTAGTGCTGCTCATGCTTAGTATAACTGAAGTCACACAAACATAAGGTACAATATATACAACTATAATCAATTAACTACAGTATAGGTTTATATCACCATTCATAGGACAGTTGGTTAGATAGTGGTTTTCCATCTGTAATCAAGTAAATTAATATACATGGAAGAAGCAGGTTAATCGGCACAGAATAGGCTTTACGCGCTGGTATGAAGGGAGTTCCAGCGACCATCTCTTTTCCTAAGGATAAATCTGAAACAATGGTTGCGCCGACTTTTGATTAGGCCTAATGTGCTACAATAGCACTATACCGCCGCTAGCACATACAATTTACTCACAAGGATACAGTTGACATAGAATAATCCGTCTGCATAGGAAATACAAGTTTGATCAGCAGCCGATCTACTGTTCCATGCTCAGCCATAGGCAACTACGTCCTGCTCATCAGCATAGGGCACATACTGTCTGCAGCAAGGCATAGGGCACATTAGTCCTGCTCATAGGGACTTAAAGCTGACAATATAGGGCCCAGTTGCTCAAGCAATCGGGCCAATACGTCCTCGCGCAATGGACATCAGTCGAGCAGGCACATGTACTGCTGGATGGACTTACCGTCTGAAGCTCAAGGCGACATAATTGTCGCGCAATGGCACATCGCTGTCTCTGCACAAGCAAGGGCACATACGTGTCTGTCAGCAATAGGGCACATTACTGTCCTGCTCAGCAGATAGGGCATTTAAGAGTCCCATGGCTCAGCAATGCACTAATCCGATCAGCAAGGGCAACCGCTCAGCAATAGGGCACCAATACAGTCGCTCAGCTAATTAGGGGCACAGAGCTGTCCTGCTCAGTGCATTAGGGCACATACGTGTCTGCTCACGCAATAGGGCCACATTGCTAGATAGGGGCATAGTCGCTCCAAGGCACATAGTTCTTGAATAGGGCACTATGTCATTCTCAGCTCGCAAATAGGGCATAATGGTTCCATGCTCAAATTAATCGGGCACAACGTCCTGTCAGCCAATAGGGCAACATAGTTCCTGCCGCATAGGGCACATACTAGTCCTGCTCAGCAATAGTGGTAACTATGAGCTGACTCGCAGGCATCAGCATAGGGATCCTGAGCCTCCAGCAATAAGGGCACATAGATGCAGCCTCAGCATAGGGCACATACGCCATGATGGACTTTGTTCCTCAGCAATAGGGCACATACGGTCTGCTCAGACTGAAGGGCCCATACGATGTCCTTCTGATCGCTAGCAAATGGTCCTGATCAGCATTAGATACTGTTCCTGCTACCAAGGACAAGGTGCCTCAGAGGGCACATACTGTCCGGCCTCAGCAATAGCGGCCATTAGCCTGCTCGCATTAGGGTCACATGTGTCCGTCCGTCAAGAATAGTGGCCACATCACGTTAGTGTCTGCCTCAGCAATAGGCACATACTGTCTTGTCAGCAATAGTGGCACCATAGTGTATTGCTCAAGCACTAGGGGCAATACAGTCCGATATCCGAATACGGGCACATAGTGTCCTGTGACTCCAGGCACTTAGGTCACATACGGTCCTGCTCAGCATAGGGCACATACTGTTCTGACTCAGCAATAGGGCAATGCTTGTCGTGCTCAGGCAAACATTAGAGGGCACCATACGTCTTGCTCTAGCAAGTAGGGCAAATACTGTCCGCTCAGCACTAGGGAACATACTGTCCGCTCAGCAATAGGGCACATTAGTGTCTGCTCAGCATTAGGCACATACTGTCCTGCTCAGCAATAGGGCACAGGTGTCCTGCTCAGCATAGGGCAATACTGTTCCTGCTCAGCGAATAGGCACATACTGTCTGATCAGCAATAGGGCAATACGTCCTGACTCAGCAATAGGGGCACATAACTGTCCTGTCAGCATAGTGGCACATAGTGTTCCTGATAGAGCAATAGGCACATAGTGTCCTGCTCAGCAATCGGCCATTATGTGCTCAGCAATAGGGCAACATAGTGTCCATGCTCGCAATAGGGGCAACATACTGTTCCTGCTCAGCAATAGGGGGCACTAGTGTTCTCTGCGCAGCAATAGGGCCGAATACTGTGTCTGCTCACAGCAATATAGGGCACATACTGTCCTGCTAACGCAATCGGGGTCAACACTAGTGTCCTGCCAGCTAATAGGGCACATCTGTCCCTGCCTCAAGCAATAGGGCACTTTACTTGCCTGCTCAGCAATAGGCACATCGGTCCCTGCCTCAGCAATAGGGAACATAGTCCTGCTCAGCAATAGGGCACCTATGTCGGTTCAGCAATAGGCACATACGATCCTGTGTCAGGCATCATAGGGCACATACTGTCTGCTAGGAATAGAGGCTGCAACTACACCTGGTCATGCTCAGCACTTTAGGGGATTTAGAGCTCTGCAGCAATAGGGCACAAGTTGTCGGGCTCTCAGCAATCGGGCACAATAGGTCTGCTCAGCAATAGGGCACATAGTGTCCTGCTCAGCAATAGGGCACATACTGTCCTGCTCAGCAATAGGGCACATAGTGTCCCGGAGTAGGGGTCATTACGAATGTATAATCTGCCCTCATACACTGTCACCCCCTGGTGGGAACGTTGCATTAGTGTGATCTTAGCTCAGCAGTGCCCAAAAAAGTCACAGTCCTACATTGTCCTGAGAGAAGGACCCAGAGAAGGATTTATATAACAACTTAGAAAAAATGTCTCTAACAACTTCCACCTTTGCTTTAGTAATAAGATAACTGCACATTCATCACTCGGGGAGCAAGTAATCGATAACCCATCTGTGAGATCAGGGTCTTCTCCAGGTTTTCAGGAGGCCCCTGGGTGATAAACCCTCGATGGGCCTCTTTGCAGTGAACTCACTGGCCGCATTAAAAATTCAGAAACTAAAACAGTCTCCTGTTCCCTAGTTTATCATCCCCTTGATGGCTATTTAATATAAGCACCCCTCACCCCCATCGATTCCTTATGTCCAGCCTTATGTGGGCCCCCCAGCAGCTCTGGGCCCTGGCACTTGCCCCAGCATTCCCAGTGCTGGCGCCGACCCTGTGTGAGATCAGTCTATGAGTCAGGGGTGGACGCGTGGTCTTGGCTCCATTTGAGGAATATCCTTCACATGTTTTCCGCTGGAGATATTGGATTGGGTAAAAAGTAAAACCAGTGAATGTGAATGACAGGAATGTGCAGGAAGAAGCCGTCATCCATCACACGTGGTCCTCATATAGAACGCTCCTCCAGACTGCAACAATGGAGGAGCTTCGTTACTGCCCAGAAAAACATTCATTATCGCTCGCTGACAGATACTTAATATGAGTTTTATCCTGCGATCCAGCAATAAAACATTCTGTCAGAAAATTAATTGAAAAAAGAGAAGGATTTCAAGGTGGACACGGAGCCAGTGCTCAGAGGGAGAAACGTCCTCCAGCGAAACAGCTACAATAATAACCGTGTAAAAACACATTCACATTATCAATAATATTTAGAATCTATAATAAAAATCCGCTCAACAAAGAAAAAAAAACACTTAACACATGATGCAAAGGGGACTTCAAACATTTTCTAAATTGTATAGAAAGTTGATTAAAAAAACGAAAAATCTCCCCTATTATAGAACAGACAGAACAATCTTACTCAGCGCATCCTCAGCCGTCCTACAGTATATATATTCTAAACTTAAACCATAGATGTTAAAGGGAACCTGTCACCAGGAATGTAATTTTTAGCTGGTGACAGGTTCCAATAGCCTCTGCTATGCTGCTTTTAAAAGTGCATTTGTCAGCAGTCTGAATCATTTCAGTACTTTATATAAGTTTATTTCACATTACTTGGCTCCCTGCCAGCAGTGTGTGGTGGGGGAAGCAGCAGCAGTCAGTGTGCCTGTTTCTACTCATCCATTCTCCCTCTGCTGCACACCATCCCCCTCCTCCCTGCTCAATGCACATGACAGAAGGTGAGGAGGGGGCTGCTGAGTGTGGAGGAGAGGAGACCGAGACACAGGCTTTAGCTGCCTAACCCCCGGGACTCACCAAACACTGCTGGCAGGGAGCCAGGTAATGGGAAATAAACGTATATAAACTAATGCAATAATTCAGATCAGCAAAGCAGAGGCTATGAGAACCTGTCACCAGCTAAAATTGCCATTTCTGATGACAGGTTCACTTTAAATTAAAGTTCCGAGATCTAAAACTTTTGACACTAAGTATTATATAGCGAGGAGCTGAACATTTTTACTATCTTTTCCCTTGTTACAATATTAAGGTAAAGTCATTATTAAAACTGTGTTATAATAATCCCCTTGTAAGAATAGGGCGGAACCGGTAGAAAAGGAAATATGTTAACTGCAGTTTTCTTGAGAAAAACTGGCAAATCAGAGTAACAGAAGGAGCCGATCAGTTAGTTACTCTAAGATAAGAAGCCAACGTGAAGCCGGAGCCAGAAAGCTGCATTGTACGAAACATGGACCAGACAGACTACACTCCATATATATAGCTCTCCATGTACACAGCTCTACATGTATACAGCTCTCCATGTACACAGCTCTCCATGTACACAGCTCTACATGTATACAGCTCTCCATGTACACAGCTCCCCATGTACACAGCTCTCCATGTACACAGCTCTACATGTATACAGCTCTACATGTATACAGCTCTACATGTATATAGCTCTCCATGTACACAACTCTACATGTATATAGCTATCCATGTACACAGCTCTCCATGTATATAGCTCTCCATGTACACAGCTCTACATGTATACAGCTCTTCATGTATATAGCTCTCCATGTACACAACTCTACATGTATACAGCTCTCCATGTATACAGCTCTCCATGTACACAGCTCTCCACGTACACAGCTCTACATGTATATAGCTCTCCATGTACACAGCTCTACATGTATATAGCTCTCCATGTACACAGCTCTACATGTATACAGCTCTCCATGTATACAGCTCTCCATGTACACAGCTCTCCATGTATATAGCTCTCCATGTACACAGCTCTACATGTATACAGCTCTCCATGTATATAGCTCTCCATGTACACAGCTCTACATGTATATAGCTCTCCATGTATATAGCTCTCCATGTACACAGCTCTCCATGTACACAGCTCTATAGCTCGCCATGTACCACCTCTACATGTATACAGCCTCCATGCACCGCCGCCATGTACACAGCTCGCCATGTCTAACTCTCCATGTATTCCGCTCCATGACACACCTCTACAGTATACAGCGCTCCAGGGCCCAGCGCTACATGGTACACCGCTCTACAGTATACAGCTCTACATGTATACAGCGCGCCAGGGATACAGCTCGCAGGGACACGCTCTACTGAGAAAGCTCTCCAGGTAACACAGCTCGCAGGTTCCAGTCTCCATGTCCACAGCGCTACAGTGCGCCACAAGTAGACAGCTTCTCCAGTAGAAGCGCCCAGGTATAAAACACAGCTCTCCATGTAGACCGCTCTCCATGTACACAGCTCGACATGTAAATATCTCGCCATGTACACAGCTCTACAAGTGTAAGAGCTCTCCATGGACCAGCTCTCCATTGATAGCGCTCAGGGATATAGCTCTCCAAGTATACAGTCTCCGGGAGAGAGCGCGCCAGGTAGAGAGCTCGCCAGGACACGCTCTACAGTAACCGCGCTCCAATGTGCACACGCGCCATGGGAAGACGCCCAGGAAGACAGCCTCCAGGGAGAAGCGGCGCCATGGAGAAGCTCGCCAGGGGACACAGCTCGCCATGGACACAGCGCCCAGGGACACCGCGCCCAGGGATATAGCGCTCCAGGGGAGAGGCGCTCCAGAGACACAGCTCTACAGGGAGACAGCGCGACATGTAGATGCGGGACGGAAGAGAGCGTGCCAGGGACACCTGCTGCTCCAGGTAGACAGCTCTCCCGGTACCATCGCGACAGGGGACACGCGACAGGGGAAGACACTCGCCCAGGGAGATAGCTGCCCAGGGACACAGGCGCGCCAGGGAGACAGCGCGCCAAGGGACCAGCTCGACAGGAGCGAGCTCGCCTGGACCCAGCCGCGCAGGACACCAGCGCGCCAGGGATAGAGGCGCGCCAAGGATAAGAGCTCGCCAGGGAGACAGCCTCCATGTAGCTAGCGCCCAGGGAGATTAGCTCGTCAGGACACACGCGACAGAGACACACTCGCCAGGGAGAGGCTGCCTTGCCTCGCACATGGAGATATCGGGGCAACGCGGGCTTCTCCCCATTCTTTTTAGCCCGGCTTCTAGCCACCATGGATGATTTTCAATCGGGGGCCCGGGCTGCCAAAGGGCCAGTAACGGACGACATCGGGCGGAGGAAACGGGCAGAAGAACCAGCACACGAACGGAGACATTGGGGATACGGGCCCAGACCGGAGCAGACGGAGACATCGGGGGACTCACGGGCAGCACGGAGACATCGGGGCTTGGGGCGGGCAGTTAACTCGGGGAGGGGCAGCGAGGATAACATCGGGGCTGGGGAAGCGCGGATACATCGGGGCTGGCAGCACGGGAAAATCGGGGCTGGGGGCCAGCGCCGATACATCGGGGAAGGGGGCGCGCCGATACATCGGGGCGGGGCAGCGGATACATCGGGGAGCACGGAGACACTCGGGGGAATGGGCAGACGGAGACATCGGGGGAGAACGGCAGAACGGAAGACATCGGGGGGAACGGGCAGTGTGGAAAATCGGGCTGGGGCAGCAGGATCACATCGATGTGGGGCGGCAGGTACAGTGGGGCTGCGATGGCAGCACGGACTACATCGGGCTGGGGCAGACGGATAATCGGGGGGGGCAGCACGGATTACCATCGGGGTGGGGAGCAAGGATACATCGGGGCAGCACGTAGACAATCGGGGATGGGGCAGCACGGAGGGACACAGGGGAGCAGCAGCAGCACGTTATCCCGAAGGAAGCAGATGTGCCGAAAATCGGCAATCTATTCTTCACTTGGTTTTCACTTAAATAACCTGTGTTCACTGTTTTATTCTTTTCTCATTGTCTCACATCTGATAACTTGCGTAGATAATCTATGAGCAGGAAACCGTGAAGGAATCGATTGCGAAGTTTGCATACTCTGATCACTTCCCAGAAGACATTTTTTTCAATTAAATAACACATTTTATTCCCAAAACCATGGTCGCCTTTGAAAACTGTCGAGTCTCCCATTGACTGCAAGGGGGCGCGTTATTCGAGACGAGCACTCGAGCATCGGGAAAAGTTCGTCTCGAATAACTAGCACTCGAGCATTTTAGTGCTCGCTCATCTCTAGTTATAATGAATTCAACACAACAAAGGTACAATATAATACAATATAACAATAATACAGTAATAGGTTATATACACAGCTCATAGACAGGTTTGGTTAGACTAGTGGTTTCCAACGTAATCATAGTATTACTATACATGGAAGAAGCAGGTAGGGCACAGAATAGGCTTTTACGCTTGTCTGTTACTGAAGGGAGTTACAGCCAGCACACGACCATCTTCTCCTAAAGGAAATAAAATCTTTGCAAACAAAAAAGTTTGACAATTGCACGAAAAATTTTTGTTTTTTCCTACTGTCATGCCTAAGCAATAGGGCATATGCTGTCAGCAATAGGGCCCATACTGTCCTGCTCAGCATAGGGACATACAGTCTGCTCAGCCAATAGGGACATACAGTCCTGCTCCGCCCTAGGCACATACAGTCCCTGTCAGCAATAGGGCCAACCTACTGTCCTGTCAGCAATAGGGCACATCATATGCCTGCTCAGCCATAAGGGCACATACAGGTCCTGCTCAGAATTAGGGACATAGTCTGCTCAGCAATAGGGCAATACGTCCTGTCAGCAAAGGGACATACTGTCTGCCTCAGCAATAGGGCACATACAGTCCTGCTCAGCAATAGGGCACATACAGTCCTGCTCAGCAATAGGGCACCCCAAGCTGTCTGCTCAGGCAATAGGGCACATACTGGCATGTCAGCCAAGGGCACATATGTTCCTGCTCACAATAGGGCACATAGTGTCCTGCTCAGCAAGGGCACATAGTGTCCATGCTCAGACAATAGGGCAAATACGTCCTGCACTCAGCAATAGGGCAAAACTGTCTGCTCAGCAATGGGCACATACAGTCCTGACTCAGCAATCGGGACATAGTGTCCTGCTCAGCAATAGGGCCATAAGTCTGCCTCAGCAATAGGGACATAGTTCATGCTCAGCAATAGGGCAATACTGTCCTGATCAGCAATAGGGCACTAGTCCTGCTCAGCAAATAGGGCACATACTGTCCATGTCAGCAATAGGGGGCAATAGGCTCTGCTCAGCAACTAGGCACATTGTTTTTTAATGTCCTGATCAGAATAGGCAACTTTATGTCATGCTCAGCATAGGGAACATACTGGCCTGATCAGACAATAGGAACATACTGTCCGATCAGCAATAGGGGCACATAGTGCCTGCTCAGCAATAGGGAACATAGTGTCTGCTCGCAATAGGGCACATACTGTCCTGATCCGCAATAGGGCACATGTGGCCTGCTCAGCATAGGCACATACTGTCTGCTCAGCATGGCACATAGTGTCCTGCTCAGCAATAGGGCACATTATGTCCTGCTCAGCAATAGGGCCATTTACTGTCCTGCACCTCACGCCATAGGGCACTAGTGTCATGCCTCAGCAATAGGGCACATACTGTCCTGACTCAGACAATAAGGGGCACATTCATACTGTTCCTGTCAGCAATAGGGCACCTTACTGTCATGACTAGCTCAGCAATAGGGCACATAGTGTCCTGCTCAGCAATAGGGCACCATACTGTCCTGCTCAGCAATAGGGCACATAGTGTCCATGCTCAGCAATAGGGAACATACTGTCCTGCTCAGCAATAGGGCACATACAGTCCTGCTCAGCAATAGGGCACATACTGTCCTGCTCAGCAATAGGGACCTTGCTGTCACTGATCGACAAATAGGCAGCATCTGTCATGCTCAGCAATAGGGCACCATAGTGTCCGCTCAGCAATAGGGCACATACTGTCTGTCAGCATAGGGCACATCGGGTCCGCTCAGCAATAGGGCACATACTGTCTGTCAGCCAATAGGGCACATACTGTCCTGCTCAGCAATAGGGCACATACTGTCCTGCTCAGCAATAGGGCACATACTGTACTGCCAGCAAATAGGGACATAGTGTCTCTGACACTCAAGCAATTAGGGCAAAGACTGTCTGTCAGAATAGTGCACATACTGTAATGCTCTAGGAATAGGGCACCTACTGTCATGCTCCGCAATAGGGCACTACTGTCTGCTCAGCAATGGGCACAGACTGTCCTGTCAGCAAAGGCACAGTTACTGTCCTGTCAGAAATAGGGCACATACTGTCCCGCTGGAATAGGGCACATTTACTGTCCTGCTCAGCACTAGGGGACCTGTGTCCTGTTCAGACTAGGGCACATAGGTCCTGCTCAGCAATAGGCACATTAGGTGTCCTTGACCTCAGCAATAGGGCAATTAGTGCCTGCAGCAATAGGGCAACATTACTTCTGTCAGCAATAGGGCACTAGTGTGTCCGGAGTAGGGGTCATACGAATTCTAATCTGCCTCATACACTGTCACCCCCCCTGGTGTGAACGTTGCATTAGTTGTGATTCTGCTACAGGAGTGCCAAAAAAGTCACAGTCCTACATGTCCTGAGGAAGGACCCAGAGAAGATTTATATAACAACTTAGAAAAAAAATGTCTCTAACCAACTTCCACCCTTGCTTTAGTAATAAGATATGCACAGTTCATCATCGGGGAGCAAGTAATCGATAACCCTTGGAGGAATCAGGGTCTTCATCCAGTTTAAGGAGGCCCCTGGGTGATAAACTCGATGGGCTCTTTGCAGTGACTCATGGCCGAGATTAAAAAGTAAGAAACTAAACAGTCTCGTCCTAGTTTATCATCCCTTGATGGCTATTAATTAAGCACCCCACCCCCATGATCCTTATGTCACAGCCTTATGGGGCCCCCCCACAGCGCTCTTGGGACATGGCACTTGCCCCGCATTCCCAGTGGCTGGGCGCGACATTGCGAGATAAGTCTAGAGTTTCAGGGGGGACGCGTGGCTTGGCTCCATTTGGGAATAGCCTACACAGTTTTCGCTGGAGATATGGATGGGGTAAAAGTAAACCAGTGAATGTGAATGCCAGAATGTGCAGGGGACGAAGCGGGCATACATCACACGTGGTCCTCATACAGAACGCTCCTCCAGATGCAACAATGGAGAAGCTCGTTACTGCCAGGAAAAACAATTCATTTATCGCTCGTGACAGATAGTAATATGAGTTGTACCTGCGATCCAGCAATAAAACATTTTGTCAGAAAATTAATTGAAAAAAGGAAGGATTCTAAGGTGGGACACGGAGCCAGTGGTAAGAGGGGAGAAACGTACTCACGCGAAAAAGCTACAATAATAAAACTCTCGTGTAAAAAACACATTCACCATTATCCATAATATTTAGAATCGATATGAAAAATCCGCTCAACAAAGAAAAAAAAACATTCAACACATGATGCAAGGGGACTTCAAAAATTGTCTAATTGTATAGAAAGTGATTAAAAAAAAACGAAAATCTCCCTATTATAGAAACAGACAGCAACAATCTACTCAGCGCATCCTCAGCCGTACGACAGTAATATATTCTAAACTTAAACCATAGCTGTTACGAGCGAACTCTGTCACCAGGAATGTAATTTTAGATGGTGGACAGGTTCAATAGCCTCTGTATGCTGCTTTAAAAGGAATTTGTCAGCAGTCGAATCATTCAGTACTTTGGATATAAGTTTATGTACATTACTTGGCTCCCTGCCCGCAGTTGTGTTGGTGGGGGAAGCAGAAGCAGCAGTCCGTGTGCCTGTTTTACCTCCATTCCCCTCTGCTGACACCATCCCCGCCTCCTGCCTCAATTGCACATACAGAAGGTGAGGAGGGGGCGCTGCTGCAGTGTGGAGGAGGGAGAACGAGCCACAGGTGTAGCTGCCTAACCCCCGGGACTCACAAACCTGCTGGCAGGGAGCCAGGTTAAGGGAAATTAAGTATATCAACTAATGCAATAATTCAGAGCAGCAAAGCAGAGGCTAATGAGAACTGTCACCAGCTTAAAATTGCCATTTTGATGAACCCCCCCAGGTCGTTTCACTTTAAATTTAAAGTTCGCGATCTAAAAACTTCTTGACACTAAGGATTATTATAGGAGGAGCTGAAATTTTACGATCTTTTCCCTTGTGACACATAGTAAGGTAAAGTAACTATTAAACACTGGGTATAACAATCCCCTGTAATAATAGGGGGAACGGTAGTTTTAGAAAAGGAAATCTGTTAATGCAGTTTCTTGCGAAAAACTGCAAACAGAGGTAACAGAAAGGAAGGCGATCAGTTAGTTACTCTAAGATAAGAAGCCAACGTGAAGCCGGAGCCGAAAGTGCATTGTACGAAACATGGACCCAGACAGAATACCACTCCATTAATAGATCTCATGTACACAGCTCTCATGTATCAGCTCTCCATGTACACAGCTCTCCATGTACACAGTCTACATGTATACATCTCTCCTGTACACAGCTCCCCATGTACACAGTTCCCTGTACACAGCTCTACATGTATACAGAAAAGCTTATATGTAGTAAAGTCTACATTGTATATAGCTCTCCATGACCCACAAACCTACAGTATTAGCTATCCATTGTACACGGCTCTCCATGTAATAGCTCTCCAGGTACATAGCTATACATGTCTCAGCTCGTCATGTATATAGCTCTCAGTACACAAACCACATGTAGACAGCTCTCCATGTATACGCTCTCCATGTACACAGCTCACACGTACACAGCTCTACAGTTATAGATCTCCAGTACAGATCTAATGTATTATTAGCTCTCCATGTAACGCTCTACATGTATACTCTCACATGTATACAGACTCTCATTTTACACAGCTCTCCATGTATATAGATCTCCATGTATCACAGATCTCATGTATACGCTCTCCTGTATGAGCTCCCATGTACACAGCTTACAGTATAGAGCTCTCCTGTATATAGCTCTCCATGTACACCGCTCTCATGACAAAGCTTCTCCATGTATATAAGCTCTCCATGTATAAGCTATCCATGGAAACACCTCTACATGTATACCGCTCTCCTGTACACCAGCTTCCATGTACACAGCTCTCAGCGTATATAGCTCTCATGCTATATAGCTCTCCATGTAACACCTCTACATTTATACAGCTCTCATGAAACAGACTCCTACATGACCACAGACTCTACCATGTATACAGGCTTACATGTAACAGCTCAATGTAACGCTCTCCATGTACACAGCTCACATGTATACAGCTCGCCATGTACCACAGCTTCTCCATGTATAAGCTCTCCTGTAACAGCTATACATGTATTAAAGCTCTACATGTACGCCTCGCATGTATATAGCTCTCATGTACACAGCGCTCCATGTATACAAGCTCTCCATGTACACAGCTCACATGTATATAGCTCTCATGTACACAGCTCACAAGTATATAGATCCAGTACACATGTCTCCATTATATAGCTCTCCAAGTCTATAGCTCTCCATGTATAACGCCTCTCCATGTAATAGCTCTCCATGTATATAGCTTCCATGTACACCGCTCTACATGTACACAGCTCCATGTACACCGCTTCCATGTATGTGCTCTCCATGTATAAGCTCTAGGTATATAGCTCTCCGCGTTATAGCTCTCCAAGTACACATGCCCTCCATGTACACAGCTCTACCGGAACAGCTCTCCATGTATATAGCTCTCATGTATATTATCTCGCCATGTAACAGCCTCTACATGTATACAGCTCTACATCTGTATATGCTATTACATGTTATAGATCTCCATGTACACAGTCTCCATGTATACAGCTATCCATGGACACAGTCTACATGTATACAGCTCTACATGATACGCTCTCCCTGTAGATAGCTCAAGGTACACAGCTTTCCATGTATACAGCTTCCCAGCACACCAGTCTACATGTTATTATCGCTTCCATGTACACAGATCTCCATACACAGCTCAATGTATATAGCTCTCAAGGATATAGCTCCCATGTATACAGCTCTCCATGTTATAGCTCTCCATGTTATAGCGTTCATGTACCAGTCTACATGTACAAGCTTTCCATGTATTATAGCTCTCCATGTGATGACAGCTCTCTATGTATATCAGCTCTCATGTACACAGCTCTACATGTATACGCTTACATGTATATAGCTCTACATGATGATAGCTCTCCATGTTACACCGCTCTCCAGGTATACGCTCTCCAGTGTACACAGCTCGAAACTGTATACAGTAACATGTATACAGCTCTATGTATATAGTCTTCCATGTACAAGCTCTCCAGTATACAGCTCTCCAGTGTACACAGTCTACATGTATATAGCTCTCCATGTACAAAGCTTCCTGTACAGCTCTCCATGTATTCTAGCTCTCAAGTCTATGGCTCTCATGTCTCCGCTCTCCATTATATAGTCTCCATGTAATATAGTCTCCATGTACACAGCTCTACATGTACACAGCTTCCATGTATATAGCTTCCACGTATACAGCTCTATATGTATAACAGCTATCCAGTACACAGCTCGCATGGATATAGCTCTCCATGTATAAGCTTTCTCCTCCATGTACACAGTCTACTGTACACAGCTCTCCATGTATATAGCCTCCATGTATACAGCTCTATATGTCTCCAGCTCTCCAGTATCACAGCTCTCCAGTATACAGCTCTCAAGTATATAGCTCTCCATGTCTAGAGCTCTCCATGTCCACAGCTCTAAAGTACACAGATCTCCATGTATTAGCTGTTCCATGTATACGCTACTCCTGTATACAGCTCTCCATTGTACACAGCCTTCTACATGTATATAGCTTCATGTATATAGCTCTCCATGTACACAGCTTACATGTACAAAGGTCGACAGTATATAGCTCGCCATGGTATAAAGCTATCTATTGTATACAGCTCTCATGTACACAGATTCCATGGACAAACAGTATCCATGACACAGTCTCTCATGTATATAGTCTCCATGTAAAAGCTCTCCATGTACACAGCCTCCTGTATACAGATCACAGTATTAGCTTACATGTATCTAGATCTCCATGACACAGTTCCATGTATACAGCTCTCCATGTACACGCTCTACATGTATAAGCTCTACATGTTTTACAGCTCTCCATGATATAGCGCCCACGTACAAGCTCTCCATGTATAAGCTCTCCATGTACACAGCTCTCCATGTACACAGCTCTCCCTTGTATCTAGCTCTCCAAGTATATAGCTCTCCATGTATACAGCTTCCTGTATATAGCTCTCCATGTCTATGCTGCAACGTAACGCTCTACATGTACACAGCTCCCAGGTATATAGCTTCTCCATGGATACAGATCTCCATGTCTACACTCTCATGTCACAGCTATCCAGGAAACAGCTCTACCATGTATATAGCTCTCAGCTACAGTGCTATGTATATAAGCTTCTCCTGTAAAGCTCTCCATGTACACAGTTCTACATGTCCAGTCTACATGTATACAGTCTTTTGTATACAGCTCTCCATGTAACACAAGTCTACATGTATACAGATCTATACATGTTATACAGCTCTCCAGTATATAGCTCTCCATGTACACAGCTCTACATGGATACAGTCTCCATGATTAGCTCTCCAAGTACACAGCTATCCATGTATACAGCTCTCATGGACACAGCTATACATGTATAAGCTCTCCATGTACACACTCTACCATGTACACAGCGTCTCACATGTATAAGCTACAGTATACACTCTCCATGTATATGTCTCCATTGTACACAAGCTCTCCAGGTATACAGCTCCTCCATGTACACAGCTCTATTATAAAGCTCTACAGTATACAGCTCTCCATTGAATATAGCTCACCATGTTACACAGCTCTCAATGTATCCAGCTTCAGTACAGCTTCCATGATACAGCTCTACATGATAAGCTCTCCATGTACATATAGCTCTCCAGTACACCGTCTCATGTATACAGCTCTCCATGTACACAGCTCTACATGTATATAGCTCTCCATGTATGCAGCTCTCCATGTACACAGCTCTACATGTATACAGCTCTACATGTATACAGCTCTCCATGTATATAGCTCTCCAAGTATATATGCCTCTCCCATGTATACAGGCTCTCCTGTATACAGCTCTCCATGTATTATAGCTCTATGTATATAGGCGCCATTACAAAAGCTCTACATGTACAAAGCTCAGCCAGATATAGCTTCGCATGTTACAGCTCTTTAGGATACAGCTCTCCATGCTACACAGCTTCCCTGGACAACCAGCTCTCCAGTATGTAGCTCTCCAAGTATACAGCTCTCCACTTAGACTTAGTCGCCATGTATAGTATAGGCTCTCATGTACACAGTCTCCAATGAAGACAGCTCTCCAGTACACAGCTCTCCAGTATACAGATCTCCATTTAAACAGCCTAATGTAGATAGCTCTCCATGACACAGCTCACATGTACACGCTCCTGACAGTATACAGCTCTACATGTAATACCGCCTCTCTAGTATGTTAGCTCTCCATGTACACAGCTCTCCAGGGATACAGCCTCTCCATGTACACAGCTTAATGCATACGCTCTACAGTATACAAGCTCTCAATGGATTATAGCTCTCATGTAACACAGCTCTCCATGTATACAGCTATCCATGTGACAAGCTCTACATGTCTAAGCTCTACATGTATACAGCTCTCCATGTATATAGCTCTCCATGTACACCAGCTCCCAGGTATACAGCTCACTATGTACACAGCCTCACATGAATTATAGCTCTACATGTAGGCAGCTCTCCAATGTACACAGTCACATGATTACGATCTACATGTATACAGCACAGCTCTCCATGTATATAGCTCTCCAAGTATATAGCTCTCCATGTATACAGCTCTCCATGTATATAGCTCTCCATGTATATAGCTCTCCATGTACACAGCTCTCCATGTACACAGCTCTCCATGTATATAGCTCTCCATGTATACAGCTCTTTATGTATACAGCTCTCCATGTACACAGCTCTCCATGGACACAGCTCTCCATGTATATAGCTCTCCAAGTATACAGCTCTCCATATACTTAGCTCTCCATGTATATAGCTCTCCATGTACACAGCTCTCCATGTATATAGCTCTCCGTGTATATAGCTCTCCATGTGTATAGCTCTCCATATACTTAGCTCTCCATGTATATAGCTCTCCATGTATACAGCTCTCAATGTATATAGCTCTCTGTGTATATAGCTCTCCATGTATATAGCTCTCCATGTATAGAGCTCTCCATGTACACAGCTCTCAATGTATATAGCTCTCCGTGTATATAGCTCTCCATGTATATAGCTCTCCATGTGTATAGCTCTCCATGTATATAGCTCTCCATGTATACAGCTCTCCATGTACACAGCTCTCCATATATTTAGCCCTCAATGTACACAGCTCTCCATGTATATAGCTCTCCATATACTTAGCTCTCCATGTATACAGCTCTCCATGTACACAGCTCTCCATGTATATAGCTCTCCATGTGTATAGCTCTCCATGTATATAGCTCTCCATGTATACAGCTCTCCATGTACACAGCTCTCCATATACTTAGCTCTCAATGTACACAGCTCTCCATGTATACAGCTCTCCATATACTTAGCTCTCCATGTACACAGCTCCTGGGGGAAGTATTAGGGTCATAGAGGTGAAGTTCTCAGCCCTAAGAATCTTGTACATGACTCTCATTATATTAGCGATGTAAATCTGGGCTGTGGCTGACGCTGAATCACTGACACAGTAACAGCAGCAGCCAAGGAATTACATTACCGAAGCCGTCAGCTGCTTTTTGGACGGAAGAAAAGTCTTCACGAGGGACGTCTATAAATGAGAGATTAGTTTTAGTAAAAAGAGTCCAAAGCTTTTGTTCTGTTTCCAATTAGAGACCGGAACAAATTCTTCTCTCCTGCCAAAACTTTCACTAAAGTCTTAGAATTCATTTAAAATCGAAAACTTTTTTCTATCGCTACAATGTAACTAGTTTAGTAATATATATATATATGAATGGGTCTTTAGTAGGGATCAGCGGGCCCAGGGAAAGTTCCTTTGTGCTGCCATTTACCAGGGGATCTTTACTCCCTGTGATGTCATCGGTGAGCGACGATCTTTGGGGAAAAGTCGGCATTGCGGGTTGTAAACAGTGTGATCGTGAGCCGGACCCCAAACCTGAACTTCTGACTGAAGACCCGATTTGGCACAAAACAGAACATTGTTACAGTTCGCTCATCACCAGTCTTCAGCTGACATGGGAATTCATTTAGTAATCTTTATTTTTATATTATAGTTACCCTCTAAGATTCAATTGAAGTTACCAGTGTGGTGTCACATGGTTTAGTATTTGGCTCTTTTTTTTAAAAAAAATATTTTTTTGTTATAAACTTCATTAAAGGTTTACATAGTAGAATTTCGAGAATTGCAGATGATACTAATCTCTGTAAAGAAGTCAACACAGAGGATGATAGTATAAGGCTTGGGGGGATAAATGGCTGATGAGGTTTAATGTAGATAAATGTAAGGTTATGCATTTGGGCCAAGCAAACAAAAAGCACAATTATTTTTCAAATTGTGAATTATTTGATAAAGCCAAAGCAGGAAAAAAATTGGGGGTGAATGGTAAACTTCATTTTGGTGGCCAGGAGTCTGCTGCTAATAAAGCAAATAAATCATGAGAAGCATAAATTCTTATGATAGATTTCTGTGATTCTCCATTTTTATTCCGAAGCATGTGTGCTTTTTACATTTTAACCCTTAAAATGATTATATTTTTGTCTGTTATCTACAATTTTTCCTAAGCTCATGAATTATTTCAGCTTTTACTGAAGTCATCTATTTTCTGTTTGATCCCCCAGGGGTCGCTGCAGGTATCATGAATATTACAACGAGGATTGGGAATTGAATCAGGAGGTGTGTAGATGACTCTGAGTCTCTGATTATAGACCCTTATATAAGTGTTTAAGGGGTGGGAGTGTGGTAACAATTTTATATACATCAGATACATTTCTTCTATTTGAGCTTGTAGGACCCACACCTTTCTCCAAAGTCCTCCAAACCCCCCCCCCCCCCTTGCTTGTGTGTATCTTAAGCACCCATAGAAGTGAATACAAAGAATTCACCACAACCACTGGGTGTCACGGTAGGTTCATATCTATATATTCATATTCCTTATGAAACTGATTTAGTAAACCAGGCACTTGGATTGCTTATTCCATAATAGCCGGAAAACCTCTATATTTATTCCTCCTCAGTCACGGGTCAATGACACCTGAGAAAGTGAAAATGTTCTGGGCTGCAGATCTGTTCCAAGCGCAGATCCTTCAGGTGGCAGATATTTGGGAATTTGCATGATTACTCCTCGCATTTCCAAGGAACTGCATACGGATGGATTCAGCGGGGGGGGGGGGGGTCTTATTGAGCCTTAAAAAACTCATTTACTTTAGCCATACAACCAAACCCTAACGAGACGCTTTATAAAATCTGAGCTGCGCCTCCATAATGCGACTTTCATTTCCGTTAAAAGGTAATATATAAATAATCCGCTCCGTTCTTTGTATCCGTGCCGGACATGCGCTGGAGAGGATACCTGATGATTCGCTATAAGTTTTTATAACAGTTATAAACACATGGTTTCATATCTATGGGTCCCCGATATCTGTTGATGAGGGGGTCCACCCCCCACAGATGGAGGCCGATAGTTCTGTTCTCAGTTAGGTGGCTAAAACCCGCGTCACTGCAGCTTCCATCCAATCATAATGAATATCAGGTTGCACGTGCAGTAACCTGCTCTGACCACTTCCCAGGAGGAAATTGTTTGCTGTTCCTATTCACCAGTGGTGTGTACTGGATGTTACCCCCAATGATACCAATGGATAGGTCATCAATATTTTCTTGTCCTACTGATCTCCCATGAGTGAGCTCCTTACCTTTGACTATGATTTGCCTGTCCTGACCTATGACCTGACTCAACTTCATCTACACCTGCCGATTATATTCCTCACTCTGTGCTATCTGCGTCCATCTTTTAGTCGCTGTACAGTAGAGGGAGGAGGATCTCCTATGTATAGTCTACGACTCTGTGCTATCTGCCTCCAGCTGTTAGTCGCGGTACTGTAAGAGGGGAGGAGCTGCCTATGTATATTCTATACTCTGTGCTATCTGCCTCCAGCTTTATCGCTGGCATTTAAGAGGGAGGCAGAAGCGCCTAGGTATATTCTAGGACTCTGTGCATCTGCCTCCAGCTTTATTCGCTGTGCAGTTAAGAGGGAGGAGAAAGCTGCCTATGCTCATATCTACAACTCTGCGCTATCTGCCTCCAGTTTAGTCGCTGTGCATAAAGGGCGGAGGAGCTGCCTATGTATATTCACGTACCTGTGCTATCTGCTCCAGCTTAGTCGCTGTGCAGTAAAGAGGGAGGAGGAGCTTTCTATGTATATTCTACGAATCTGTGTTCTATCTGCCATCCAGCTTTAGTCGCATGAATGAGCAGTATCTAGAGATTAGGGAGCTCATATGTATATTCTACAACCTGCGCTATCTGCCTCAGCTTTAGTCCGCTGTGCAGTAGTAGAAGCGGAGAGGCGTGTCTAGTATATTCTACGAAGTCTGTTGTATCTGCACTCCAGCTTTAGTCGCTGTGCAGTAAGAGGGAGGAGGAGACTTGGCCTATGTTATATCTACGACTCTGTGCTACTGCCTCCAGCTTTAAAGTTGCTGTGCGAGTGAGAGTGAGGAGGAGGAGCTGTCTATGTCAGTTGTATGATTCTTGATAGCTATGGCCCCAAGCTTTAGTGCGCTTGTTACTTAAGAGGGAGGAGCAGAAGTCTGCCTAGTATATTCTACGACATCTGTGCATCTGCCTCCATCTTTAGTCGCTGTACGTAAAGGGAGGAGGAGCGGGTCTATGTATTATTCTACGGACTCTGTGTCTATCTTGCACTCAGCTTAGTCACTGTAAAGCCCAGTTAGACACGAGGTCGCCAGTCCGCGCCAGGAGCGGTCATGTATACGTTTACGACTCTGTGCTATCTGCCTCCATCTAGTCGCTGTACAGAAGAGGAAGGAGGAGCAGTCTATGTTATTGACGACTCTGCGCTATCTGCCTCCAGCTTAGTCGCTGGCAGCTAAGAGGAGGAGGAGATGCATATGTATATTTATCGACTCTGTGACTATCTGCCTCCAGCTTTATTCGCTGTGCAGTAAGAGTAGGAGGAGAGGAGTTGCCTATGTAATTCTACGACTCTGTGCTATCTGCCTCCAGCTTAGCGCTGTACAGTTCAAGGGAAAAAAGGGCTGCCTTGTTTATTCCTAGACCTCGTGCTACTCTGCCTCAGCTTTAGTCGCTGTACTGTAAGAGGGAGGAGGAGCATGCCCTAGTATAATTCCCTAATGACTAGTGCTATCTGCCTCCAGCTTTAGTCGCATGTGGCAGTAAAGAGGGAGGAGAAGCTGTCCATGTATATCTATGTACTCTGTGCTTCTGCCTACACTTTAGTCGCTGTGCAGTAGAGGGAGGAGAAGCTGCCTAGTATATGCTAACAACCTCGCCCTATTCTGCCTCCAGCTTTGAGTCGCTGTGCAGTAAGAGGGAGGAGGAGCTGCTTATGTATATTCTACCTGACACTCTGTGCTAGTCTGCCTCCGCTTTGATCGCTGTGCATGAGTAGTGAGGGAGGGAGCTGTCGTATGTCATTGTATTGATTCTGTGCTATCTGCCTTCCGCTCCCATCCGTTAATTATAGAGGGACCAGGAGCAGTTGATGTATATTTTATGAATATTGTTATCTCGCCTACAGTTAACATATTAATAACATCAGTTTTAAACTTAAACCTTACACAAACAGACGCAACTTTGATAAATATGGCTGCCCCTCACTGTCCCTCTCTGAGTTGACACTCAACATGTCAACTGCCCCTCAGCATGTCCCTCGCCGCCCTCCGTAATGGTATGTTTCGTAACTGTTGTTTCCGTTGTATTTCTTGATTTTAAATTTTAATTCACACGGTGGAAGAATTTGAGAGGTGGTTGCTACTGCCCAACTTGCCAGCTGGGAGTCCAGATTAGGAAAAATCTTTCAGTGCTCAAAATGTGGATTTTCATTATACAAGTGTTTGATATTTGGAATATTAGGGTTAATTTGGGTTAAAAAATAAAAAGACGTGACCCAAATTTCCACCCAGCAAAATGTAATTTTCGGTACTGTAACTACTTTATTCCTTATGAAACTGATTTAGTAAACCAGGCACTTGGATTGCTTACAGTAGTTACAGTATCGAAAATTACATTTTGGGTGACGTCTTTATTTTTTTAACCCATAATTAACCCATAATATCCAAAAATCAGACACTTGGTATAGAATAACACAATTTTGAGCACTGAAAGATTTTTCTAAACTGGACTCCCAGCTGGCAAGTTGGGCAGCCAAGCAACCACCCTCTCAAATCTTCCACCATTGTGAATTAAAATTAAAATACAAAAAAATACAAAGGAAAATTATTATAGAAACATAACATTAGGAGGGCGCGAGGGACAGCTGAGGGGCAGTTGACAGTTGAGTGTCACCTCAGAGAGGGACAGTGAGGGGCAGCCATATATTATCAGAAGTGCGTCTGTTGTGTAAGGTATTAAGTTAAAACTGATGTTATAAATATGCATAACTGTAGGCAGATAACATATTCATAAAATATACAATAAGAGCTCCTGCTCCCTCTCAATGCACAGGGATGGTAGCTGGAGGCAGATAGCACAGAATCATACAACTGACATAGACAGCTCCTCCTCTCACTCTCACTGCACAGCGACTAAAGCTGGAGGCAGATAGCACAGAGTCGTAGAATATACATAGGCAGCTCCTCCTCCCTCTTACTGCACAGCGACTAAAGCTGGAGGCAGATAGCACAGAGTCGTAGAATATACATAGGCAGCTCCTCCTCCCTCTTACTGCACAGCGACTAAAGCTGGAGGCAGATAGCACAGAGTCGTAGAATATACATAGGCAGCTCCTCTTCCCTCTTACTGCACAGCGACTAAAGCTGGAGTTAGATAACACAGAATCATAAAACTGACACAAAGGGAAAGTTCCTTTGTGCTGCCATTTACCAGGGGATCTTTACTCCCTATTCCTTATGAAACTGATTTAGTAAACCAGGCACTTGGATTGCTTAAAGTAGTTACAGTACCGAAAATGACATTTTGCTGGGTGGAAATTTGGGTCACGTCTTTATTTTTTTAACCCATAATTAACCAATAATATCCAAAATCAAACACTTGGTATAGAATAACACAATTTTGAGCACTGAAAGATTTTTCTAATCTGGACTCCCAGCTGGCAAGTTGGGCAGCTGAGCAACCACCCTCTCAAATCTTCCACCGCTGTGAATTAAAATGAAAATACAAAAAAATACAACGGAAAAACATTACAGAAACATAACATTAGGAGGGCGCGAGGGACAGCTGAGGGGCAGTTGACAGTTGAGTGTCACCTCAGAGAGGGACAGTGAGGGGCAGCCATATATTATCAGAAGTGCGTCTGTTGTGTAAGGTTTTAAGTTAAAACTGATGTTATTAATATGTATAACTGTAGGCAGATAACATATTCATAAAATATACAATCACAGCTCCTGCTCCCTCTTAATTCACAGGGATGGGAGCTGGAGGCAGATAGCACAGAATCATACAACTGACATAGACAGCTCCTCCTCTCACTCTCACTGCACAGCGACTAAAGCTGGAGGCAGATAGCACAGAGTCATAGAATATACATAGGCAGCTCCTCCTCCCTCTTACTGCACAGCGACTAAAGCTGGAGGCAGATAGCGCAGAGTTGTAGAATATACATAGGCAGCTTCTCCTCCCTCTTACTGCACAGCGACTAAAGCTGGAGGCAGATAGCACAGAGTCATAGAATATACATAGGCAGCTCCTCCTCCCTCTTACAGTACAGCGACTAAAGCTGGAGGCAGATAGCACAGAGTCGTAGAATATAGTGTACAGCGGGATGTACTCACTCTACTGCTATATGTAGTGTAACAGCGGTGCCACTCAATCTTACTGCACTATGCTAATATACACTAGGGATGCTACTCACTATACTTGCTATATGTAGTGTACAGCGGGATGTACTCACTCTACTGCTATATGTAGTGTACAGGGGATGTACTCACTCTACTGCTATATGTAGTGTACAGCGGGATGTACTCACCTCTACTGCTATATGTAGTGTACACGGGATGTACTCACTCTAACTGCTATATGTAGTGTAACAGCGGGATGTACTCACTTTACTGCTATATGTAGTGTAAGCGGGATGTACTCACTCTACTGCTATATGTAGTGTACAGCGGGATGTACTCACTCTACTGCTATATTTAGTGTACAGCGGGATGTAACCACGTACTATGTAGTGTACGCGGGATGTACTCACTCTACTGCTATATGTAGTGGTACAGCGGATGTACTCACTCTACTGCTATATGTAGTGTACCGCGGGATGTACTCACTCTACTGCTATATGTAGTGTACAGCGGGATGTACTCACTTGAACTGTGCTATAATGTAGTGTACAGGGGATGTACTCACTCTACTGCTATAGTAGTGTACAGCGGGATGTACTCACTGTACTGCTATATGTAGTGTACAGCGGGATGCACTCACTCTACTGCTATAGTATATGTACAGCGGGATTGCTCACTCTACTGCTATCTGTAGTGTACGCCGGGATGGTACTCACTGTACTGCTATATGTTAGTGTACAGCGGGATGTACTCACCTACTGCTAAATTAACTGTTTTTTTTTTTTTTGTGGACAGCGTAGGGGTAATAAATTACATACAGGCAAACGGTCTGGTCCAATCCTCACCATGGGGTCCTGTACTCACTGGTGATGGGTGGAAGGTCCAGCCATGAGGATTTCCAATTCTTCCCTTAGTATGCATGGAGCAAAGCAGGAACACATACTGGACATGCCACCTCCATCAATAAGAGAGGAATGGGATCCCGGTTTGTGATGGGTGAAATCAGGTATACCATTTCAGGACCTAGTACAACCCCTGTAAGACCCCGTGCTCTATTCAAATGACGCATCTTCGAACCCTTTTCCCCTAACTCAATGGTTCACAGCGCAGAACCCCCCCAGCACTCAAAGACTAATTCGGCTTCATATTCTATGCAACATGAGATTGGCTTCTCAGGGAGGATTTATTTGGTGGAAGATGTCGGCTTCTATCCCTCAGACCATCCCCCCTTCCTACGTGCGGTCCTAGCATAACCTAGTGAGTGGAAAGCCTAAAAAACATTATATGGTCATCCATAAAGGAGTCTACCAACTCCCCAAAATTAGTGATGTGTGATGAGCAGAGAACGCAGGTTTGGACCAAAAAAAACGGACCCAAAGCAGACATTGACTGCGCGTGTGTAACTGCTTAAATGCTGCTGGCAAAGTTTTCTGCATTAAACCCAGCTGGCCGCAACTAAAAGGCTACACATGAATTTTGGTTGGGTGTCTCCCTGTTACGATTTTTTTTCCCAAAGAGCGATACCCAAAAGATGCAGTCAGGTTCAATCACCAATAATTATGGACCGTTTGCAGGTTTTAGAAGTTGCAACAGGATTTAAAGATAAAATTATATTTCTGTCCCTTGGGAGAATTCCCATTTTAATTGCATGCTAATGAGCGATGGGCGGGCATCACCTGGGCGCACCCCTTAGCTTATCCCTTCCTGGACTGCCACCCTCACCATACATAGCAGGAGGTTTATCTTCTGAGAAGCTGGGAAGACGCTGAAAGAAGGGGAAGGGATTTAGCTGGGAATAGCAATACTCCAGGTGTGAGGGAAGGTGAGGGAAGGATGGGACCAATGACCTCTTAGCAATGGCTGACACTGGGAAGATCTGGAAAATTGCATAAATAAAAAGGTAATTTATTAACATAACTGGCGGGCAGCAGGTTGTGGAAATGGGCAATGACCCTATAGAGGCTAGAGCAAACATATCCAACACTACAGGGTAATCGGATTTCAGGACGTTAGTTTTTAGGTGCGCTTTAGTTATGTAGAATTTCTCCCTTCTTCAATCATTTACACATGCATGCTCGACTAAGGGCCAGTGCGGTGAGATAGCAGGTCAACTTAAAGCTACTTAATCTAAACCAAACTAACAATGGAGTTTTGGTGGGAATTATGTTTTGGTAATTGTTGTATGAGGAGAGCTTTTTTCTACAAGCAATGTATGATTGAGAGCACTATTACCAGCATGCAGGTTAGGATGAGCGCTTACCACAGTCTGTTGAGGAGAGCTTACCAGCATGTCGTATGAGAGCGGGCCCCCCCCCCTTTTTTTCTACAAGCATGTATATGAGATCGCTCTCCCAGATGTCTGTATGAGAGAAGACTATACCAGCAGTCTGCTATGAGGAGCGTCTAAAACCCCCAGGGGGGGGGGGGGGGGGTCAAATGGGCGGGGGGTTTCTGGGCGTTATTGGGGAGGCGGAGCGCTCTACCAGCATGTCTGTATGAGGACACTCTACCAGCATGTCTGTAGAGATGGCACTATACAGCATGTCTGTGAGGAAGAGTTTGCTCTACCCCGCATGGCGTACTGAGAATCACTCACCAGCATGTCTGTAGGAAGGAGATGTGCTCTAACAGCATGTCTGAGAGGCGCTCTACCAGTATGTCTGTATGAGAGCGCTTCTACAGATGTCGTATGAGAGCGACTCTTCACAAGCATGGTGTATGCGAGCGCTCTAACAGCCATGTTGTGAGGAGAGAGCACTCTACCAGAATGTTGTATGAGAGCGCTCTATCAGCAGTCTGTATGAGAGGCGCTATACCAGCATGTCTGATGAGAGAGCACCTACCAGCATGTCTGTATGAGAGAGGCACGTACCAGCCTGTCTGGATGAGAGTGCCTTTACCAGCATGCTGATGAGAGCACCCTACCAGCATGTCTGTATGAGAGAGTGCTCACCAGAATGCTGTATGAGATCGCTCTACCGTATGTGTCTGTATGAGAGCGCTTCTACCAGCATGTCTGTAATGAGAGCGCTCTACCAGGATGCTGATTGAGAGCGTTATGATACCTAGCATGTCTGTATGAGGAGCGCTCTACCGATGTCGGGAGGAGAGCACTCTACCAGCATGTTCTGTTGAGACCACTCTACCAGCATGTCCGTATGAGAGCGCTCTACAGGCAGTCGTATGAGAGAGCACATCTACCAGATGTTGTTGAGAGTCTCTACCAGCATGTCTGTTATGCGAAGCTTCTCTACAGCTGTCTGTATGAGAGCGCTTTCTACAGCATATCTGTATGAGGCACTCTACAGCAGTGTGTATGATGAGCGGATATACAGCATGTCTGTATGAAGAGCCTACCAGCATGCCTGTATGAGAGCATTCTTACCAAGCATGTCTGATTTGAGAGCGCTTACCAGCATGTCTGTATGAGGAGTGCTCTACCAGCTGTCCTGTAGGAGAGATTCACAGCATCTGTATGAGGCGCCTTACCACGCATGTATGGATGACTAGCAGGTCTGTTGAGATGTCTTCGCTACGACGCTCAGGGGCAGCAAGGCAGATTGAAGGAGGTAAAAAGGAAACATTTTTTATTCCTGAATATTGACGCTTCGTGATTTTGTTCCCCACAGTGAAATTATACAATTTTTTGTTGTGCACTTGCAATGTTGGTAACTCAGGTTCTATAATATTTCATGGCGGAGGTCGCAGTTATTAATTAGCGCGCGTTTCTGAATGCGGCCAATGTGCGCAGCTGGATTTTTGCTGGTTCTCTAAGCCGGTTCATGTTGTGACGGAATGGAAGGTAATTACAATTCTCCACAAAATATGGAAAATAAACCTATTAGCGTCCCATCTTGCCTCCTTTCTCATTCTATAAAGGGAAATTGTTTCTCTTGATTCATTGGAGGGAAGGAAAAAGAGTGGTTGGAGCGGCACATGCTGTAGGTAACCACACAGAGGGGGAGCATAGGAGTCCGACGCCTAAAAACTGACCCATATAATGCCCACTGACCCTTACAATGATACATTTGGATACCATTAGGTGTTATAGGAGCGCCCCTAGTGGGGACATAATTTACCCTTTCTAAGTTTCAACGCCACTGCATGTGGGGTGGTATCCAGCTCTGTTCTCCAGACACTATCTTCACAGCAGGGGAAGGCGGATCAACCCTAAGTGCTACACTACAGTTCAGATTAACATTATCATGTAAAATATTTTACTCGTTTATATAGTTACATAGTCCCGTGAGAAAAGTACATTCCATCAGATGGTTTTAAGGGAAGGGATAGGAAGGTGTCTACAATGTATCCATGTCCTGCTCTTGCATGGATGAAAAGCTGCCCCTGCTCGGTACCAGACTATGGCAGCGTCATTACATTACCTTTTGAAATCGGACTTAAGGCTAAAGTTATTCATAAGAGAATCACGGAAATGATGGGCAGAATGTATGTGACTCAGTTGATGGGCAAAAAAAAAAGACAGGAGTGTCTGTCCTGCCCCATTCTTCGCTTTCAGGGGAGATTTTTGGCGAGTAGTACAGACCAGAAAAACCATATCTACATCTTTCTGTATCAACTCTATCAGCGTCTGGAGGAACCAAGAAGACTACCATCCGATGGCAGGGAACAGCCGGACAGAGGCCAGACAGCAGGACATCCCTGGATAGGTATTGCTTATGGTTTTCAAACAGCCAGAGCATTTCAGGAGATGTAAAAATACGGGACCACTCCTTGTGAAACTCCCCACCGGGGGCCTAGTTTGCTAGGGGACCTGGAGACAAGCCTGGGGGCCAATACATGAGTGGCGGCGGTTGCGGCCTAGGCACGCTAGTGTCCACGGTGCTTGGGCTATGGGAAACCGGAGGGTGGTCCTACAAGCTGGCAGGTCTCAGCAGGGGTGCTGTTGGCAAAGAAGATGAGGGTAGAGCGCTGCATTAGCGGGTTTCTCCCTGGGGGCAAACCTTGGGGTTCTAGAGTTAGGATCACTGTGTGGTGGACGGGGTGCCCTGTTGATGTGACAGCCGTAGTAGCCGGGACAGACGGAGGCAGCCGTTGAACAAAATAACTTACAGTCTTTATTGGAAAAACCGACAGGAACAGGTAGCACCGTGCCCTTGACAGGATGATGGAATGCTGAGAGCAGTTGGAGGGAGCATGGATGTAGATCATCAGCCATGGATGAAAAGGGGCAGGCTGGGAGGTAGCTAGTTCATAGTAGGATGCTTCAGCTGTCCTGGGTTGCTTCCAGATATCACCCTTGAAGGTAGGGATGATTACCCCCTTTACTCTCACTGTCTAACTCACTACACTCAGGCCGGGAGTGAGCTCACCTGCTTTGGTCTGGTTGTGCTGGCGCAATGTATTCGAGGGTCTCTAATCTGATATGTTTCAGACTCCTTGGTCTGACTGCACTGAACTGTAGAAGTGTCCTGACCAGGGGGTGTTGTTACTTCCACTGAGTCAGGTGGTGGTATACTCCAATTACATGAAGTCCACAGGGACATACAGTATAAAAACATTTGATGGGTGTGCTGAAATAACATCACAGATAAAAAACAATAACTCCTGCCTTACAGGCAGGCTCTAAAACCTCAGTGTTCCCCTGTGTTATGTAGGGACTTGCCTATGGGGTTGATTCAGCCCCTTCACAGGCGGCAAGCTACATGGTGAGACGTATTCGCAACAACTACTCGCATTGCATCGGCGAGGGGTGCAATTTGCCCCGACATTTATAGGGCGCAAGGTCGGAAGTGGGACTGGTCTGTGGGCAGAAAATGCAGAGTTCAAGTAGGTTTTTGAAAAAATTTATGATGACATTGGGGTTATGGTGTCAATCTGTATTACTAGAAATAGAGTAGTGAACCAATTTAAGTTTAGTTGTTTTCCTTAAGGGAATTGCCTGGGAATTACAATCTAGGACGAGAGGTCATTTGGGAAGGTCCACTCCATCAGCCAATACAAGTGTAGTGTAACCGAACGAATGCCCAGGGTCATCATCATTACATATGATAAAACTAACAAATGGTACATATGATTTTGAAGTACGCCGGCGGCTCCCCTACATGCGCCACTCAGTTGCTCCAGGCGGTTTATGGTTTACTGCAAACACAGCTGCAATTCCAGGGACCACAACGAGGGACCAGGGCGGACTTTTCCTAAATTTAAACAAAAATGTATTTTCTAACAGCCACAGGAACAAGATTGATACACTGAAAGCCAGATTCTACGGTTTTGGGTTAGCAGGCCATTCACCCACTGCCCTCCTGCTCCTACAAACATCCCGGGTACACTACATATAGCAGTAGAGTGATTACATCCCCAACAGGCACCAGACTTCTCTGCAGTCCCATTCACCCTGGACCTGGAATATAAGATGACGGCTGAGTGGTTCAAGCGACAGCAATTCCATTTATTATATTTTGTTCTATTCCCTAAGAAGAATGGCTTGACCATTAAATATTCTTTTACCTCGTGTTACCCCATCATCTTCATAAACCGTAAGCTCTGGCGAGCAGGGACCTCACTCCTGTTGTTCCATACAAATGTTGTGCTCTGTTACATTACATTTGTATTTGTTTCCTATGATTTGTAAAGCGCTACGGAATATGATGGCGCTATATAAATAAAGATTATTATTATTATTATGGAGGCAGTGAACTAGTAGTAGATTAAAGGTGCAGCAGTTAAAACTATGTTAGTTGGATCTTGGGATGGAGCTGGCGCTCCGCTTCCAGGCGAGCTTTCGCCAATCCAAGCCCCTGTCTCTAGGCTACTCCCCAAACAGCACTTCTAAGAACCTTTTGTATAAGATCAAGTGTAGTAGCGTTCTTATAAGTTTGGGATATGGCGGGTGAGGGGAATGTAAACAGATGCGCAAGAAGCGCTGAAATAATATCATTTACCGATATTATTTCAGCACCCAGTAATCGGTGCTGGAATAAATTCTTTGAACGCGAGGGTCACGGGATAGGCAGCCTAGCATGAAATCTGCCATATGCGCCAGAGTACCAACGCATAAGAATTCACTCCCCTCACTGGCCTAACTGTCCATTTCCTCCTCCTCCAACTCCTCCAACTCCTCTTCTTCTGCCCATACACGCTGAACAGTGAAGGACCAACAATGGTCCCCTCTTGTGTCTCGCCAACATTCTCCTCCTCTTCCTCCTCATCCTCCTCCACCTCCACCTCCTCCGATATGCGCTGAGAAACAGACCTGAGGGTGCTTTGGCTATCAACAAGGGAATCTTCTTCCCCCGTCTCTTGTGACGAGCGCAAAGCTTCCGACTTCATGCTGATCAGAGAGTTTTTCAACAGGCCAAGCAGCGGGATGGTGAGGCTGATGATGGCGGCATCGCCACTGACCATCTGTGTTGACTCCTCGAAGTTACTCAGCACCTGACAGATATCAGACATCCACGTCCACTCCTCATTGTAGACTTGAGGAAGCTGACTGACCTGACTACCAGTTCTGGTGGAAGTTGACATCTGGCAGTCTACAATCGCTCGGCGCTGCTGGTAAACTCTGGATAACATGGTCAGTTTTTCAACAGGCCAAGCAGCGGGATGGTGAGGCTGATGATGGCGGCATCGCCACTGACCATCTGTGTTGACTCCTCGAAGTTACTCAGCACCTGACAGATATCAGACATCCACGTCCACTCCTCATTGTAGACTTGAGGAAGCTGACTGACCTGACTACCAGTTCTGGTGGAAGTTGACATCTGGCAGTCTACAATCGCTCGGCGCTGCTGGTAAACTCTGGATAACATGGTCAGTGTTGAATTCCACCCGGGATGTACTCACTCTACTGCTATATGTAGTGTACAGCGGGATGTATTGTATGAGCAGGAGGCAGTTGGGGGAAGGGCTACTAAACCCAAAAACGGTAGAATCTGGGCTTTCAATGTATCAATATTGTCTGTGCTGTTAGAAAATACATTTTTGTTTAAATTTAGGAAAAGTGCCGCCCCGGTCCATAGTTTGTGTCTGGAATTGCAGCTGCGTTTGGCAGTACCATAAACCGCCTGGGAGCAGGAGTGGCGCTGTAGGAGGAAGCCGCCGGCTTTACTTCAAATCATTATGTAACCATTTGTATATTTTATCATATGTAATGATGGATGACCTGGGCAGTCGGTCGGGTTAGCACTAAGACTTGTGATTGGCTGATGGAGTGACCTTCCCAAATGACACTCTCGTCCTATATTGTAAATTCCCAGGCAATTCCTTTAAGGAAAAAACTAAGACTTAAATTGAGTTCACTAAATCTATTTCTAGTAAATAAAAATTAACACCATAACCCCAGTGGGTCATCATAAATTTTTCAAAAACCTACATGGAACTCTGCATTTCTATGCCACAAGACCAGTCCCACTTCCACATTGCGCCCTATAAGATGTGCTGGGAGACAAGTGCAACACCCTCGCCGATGCAAGGCAGAGTAGTTGTTGCGAATACGTCCCACCATGTAGCTTGCAGCCTGTGAAGGGTCTGATCAACCCCACAGCAGGTCACTACATAACACAGGGGAACACACTGCAGTGGTAGAGTTAATTGTTTTCTGTGATGTAATTTCAGCAACCAATCACATGTGTTATACTGTATGTCTGTGAGCTGAGATGTAATTGGAGGAGTAGCCACCACCTGACCAGTGGGAGTAACAAAACCCCTGGTCAGGAAACTTCTACAGTTCAGTGCAGTCAGACCAAGGAGTCTGAACAGAGCAGATTAGAGACTCTGAAGAGTCAGTGCAGCCAGCACACCAGACCAGAGCAGGAGAGCTCAGCTCCCTGCCTGAGTGTAGTGAGTTAGACAATGAGAGGAAAGGGGTATCCGTGGGCACGTCGCACAACAGTCGGTGAGCGGGCAGTTGGAGGCGGCACTGCGCTGCCCTGAGAGTGGCAGCATCTGTGCTGGACTTCCTGAAATGCGCACAGATGCGGCGCACCTTCGTGAGCAAATCTGACAGATTGGGGTATGTCTTGAGGAAACGCTGAACTATCAGATTTAACACATGGGCCAGGCATGGCACATGTGTCAGTCTGCCGAGTTGCAGAGCCGCCACCAGGTTACGGCCGTTGTCACACACAACCATGCCTGGCTTCAGGCTCAGCGGTGCCAGCCACAGATCAGTCTGCGCCGTGATGCCCTGTAATAGTTCTTGGGCGGTGTGCCTTTTATCGCCTAGGCTCAGCAGTTTGAGCACCGCCTGCTGTCGCTTAGCGACGGCACTGCTGCTGTGCCTAGAGCTAGCGACTGATGGCGCCATGCCCACGGATGGTAGTTTGGAGGAGGAGGTGGAGGAGGGGTGGGAGGAGGAGGAGGCATAGTAGGCCTGAAACACCTGGACCGAGGTAGGCCCCGCAATCCTCGGCGTCGGCAGTATATGACCAGCCCCAGGGTCAGACTCGGTCCCAGCCTCCACCAAGTTAACCCAATGTGCCGTCAGCGATATATAGTGGCCCTGCCCGGCAGCACTCGTCCACGTGTCTGTGGTCAGGTGGACCTTGTCAGAAACGGCGTTGGTCAGGGCACGGATGATGTTGTCTGACAAGTGCTGGTGCAGGGCTGGGACGGCACATCGGGAAAAGTAGTGGCGGCTGGGGACTGAATACCGAGGGGCGGCCGCCGCCATGAGGTTGCGAAAGGCCTCGGTCTCTACTAGCCTATAGGGCAGCATCTCCAGGCTAAGCAATCTGGAGATGTGGACATTAAGGGCTTGGGCGTGCGGGTGGGTTGCACTATATTTTCTTTTCCGCTCCAGCGTCTGGGGTATGGAGAGCTGAACGCTGGTGGATGCTGTGGAGGATCGTGGAGGCGACGATGGGGTTTTTGTGCCAGGGTCCTGGGCAGGGGGCTGACTATCAGCTGACACAGGGGAAGGAGCAGTGGTGTGCACGGCCGGAGGTGAATGGGCTTGGTGCCACTGATTCGGGTGTTTAGCATTCATATGCCTGCGCATACTGGTGGTAGTTAAGCTAGTAGTGGTGGAACCCCTGCTGATCCTGGTTTGGCAAAGGTTGCACGCCACAGTCCGTCGGTCATCCGGTGTTTCCTTAAAGAACCTCCAGACTGCGCTGCTGGTAAACTCTGGATAACATGGTCAGTGTTGAATTCCACCTCGTGGGCACGTCGCACAACAGTCGGTGAGCGGGCAGTTGGAGGCGGCGCTGCGCTGCCCTGAGAGTGGCAGCATCTGGGCTGGACTTCCTGAAATGCGCACAGATGCGGCGCACCTTCGTGAGCAAATCAGACAGATTGGGGTATGTCTTGAGGAAACGCTGAACTATCAGATTTAACACATGGGCCAGGCATGGCACATGTGTCAGTCTGCCGAGTTGCAGAGCCGCCACCAGGTTACGGCCGTTGTCACACACAACCATGCCTGGCTTCAGGTTCAGCGGTGCCAGCCACAGATCAGTCTGCGCCGTGATGCCCTGTAATAGCTCTTGGGCGGTGTGCCTTTTATCGCCTAGGCTCAGCAGTTTGAGCACCGCCTGCTGTCGCTTAGCAACGGCACTGCTGCTGTGCCTAGAGCTACCGACTGATGGCGCCGTGCCCACGGATGGTAGTTCGGAGGAGGAGGAGGTGGAGGAGGGGTGGGAGGAGGAGGAGGCATAGTAGGCCTGAAACACCTGGACCGAGGTAGGCCCCGCAATCCTCGGCGTCGGCAGTATATGACCAGCCCCAGGGTCAGACTCGGTCCCAGCCTCCACCAAGTTAACCCAATGTGCCGTCAGCGATATATAGTGGCCCTGCCCGGCAGCACTCGTCCACGTGTCCGTGGTCAGGTGGACCTTGTCAGAAACGGCGTTGGTCAGGGCACGGGTGATGTTGTCTGACACGTGCTGGTGCAGGGCTGGGACGGCACATCGGGAAAAGTAGTGGCGGCTGGGGACCGAATACCGAGGGGCGGCCGCCGCCATGAGGTTGCGAAAGGCCTCGGTCTCTACTAGCCTATAGGGCAGCATCTCCAGGCTAAGCAATCTGGAGATGTGCACATTAAGGGCTTGGGCGTGTGGGTGGGTTGCACTATATTTGCGTTTCCGCTCCAGCGTCTGGGGTATGGAGAGCGGAACGCTGGTGGATGCTGTGGAGGATCGTGGAGGCGACGATGGGGTTTTTGTGCCAGGGTCCTGGGCAGGGGGCTGACTAGCAGCTGACACAGGGGAAGGAGCAGTGGTGTGCACGGCCGGAGGTGAACGGGCTTGTTGCCACTGAGTGGGGTGTTTAGCATTCATATGCCTGCGCATACTGGTGGTAGTTAAGCTAGTAGTGGTGGAACCCCTGCTGAGCCTGGTTTGGCAAATGTTGCACACCACAGTCCGTCGGTCATCCGGTGTTTCCTTAAAGAACCTCCAGACTTCTGAAGATCTAGCCCTCGCCGCAAGAGCCCTCGCCACGGGAGCTTCACTAGTTGACACATTTGGCGCTGATGCACCAGCTCTGGCCCTGCCTCTCCGTCTGGCCCCACCACTGCCTCTTTCAACCTGTTCTGGTCGAGGACTCTCCTCCGTCTCAGAAGCACTGTGTTCACCCGGCCTCTCAACCCAGCTTGGGTCTGTCACCTCATCATCCTCCGATCCCTCAGTCTGCTCCCCCCTCGGACTTCCTGCCCTGACAACAACTTCCCCACTGTCTGACAACCGTGTCTCCTCATCGTCGGACACCTCTTTACACACTTCCACTACGTCAAGAAGGTCATCATCACCCACAGACTGTGACTGGTGGAAAACCTGGGCATCGGAAAATTGCTCAGCAGCAACCGGACAAGTGGTTTGTGACTGTGGGAAGGGTCCAGAAAACAGTTCCTCAGAGTATGCCGGTTCAAATGCCAAATTTTCCTGGGAGGGGGCAGACTGGGGGGGAGGAGGCTGAGGTGCAGGAGCTGGAGGAGTGGCGATTTCGGTGACATGGGTGGACTGCGTGGAAGACTGACTGGTGGACAAATTGCTCGAAGCATTGTCAGCAATCCACGACATCACCTGTTCGCACTGTTCTGGCCTCAACAGTGCTCTACCACGAGTCCCAGTAACTTCAGACATGAACCTAGGGAGTGTAGCTCTGCGGCGTTCCCCTGCTCCCTCATAAGCAGGTGGTGTCTCACCCCGGCCAGGACCACGGCCTCTGACCCCTGCAGTAGTTGGACGCCCACGTCCCCGCCCTCGTCCTCTACCCCTAGCCCTCGGGTTAAACATTTTGAAAATGAGAGTTATAACTTTAATTTTTTTTTAACTTTTTTTTGTGTTTTTTTGTGTTTTTTTGTTGTGTTTTTTAGTTTTTAAAACCAAACGATGCTATCCTATTGCTATGGCTATTTTCTAGCCAAGTATGAAAGCACACTACTATGCCAGATGAGATGACGCTGAGTTATTAAACAAAATAAACGTAAAATAAAAAAGGAAATGGCAGACTGTGCCTAATTGAAATCCAACCCCTAATAAATTTTCCCACTTCGGTCTTTGCAATGGATATGTGCGTCACTAAGCGCAAAACACAGCGGTCGCAAGTCTCACTACAAATTGCTCACAATTTGCTAGTAGATGCACTGCAGCAAGTACAGCCACCAGCAGATCAACCAGAAATCAAATATATATAACGCTACTGTAGGCGTAAGTAAGCCGTTTGGATTCTCCTATGGCTATTTTCTAGCCAAGTATGAAAGCACACTACTATGCAAGATGAGATGACACTGAGTTATTAAAAAAATAAACGTAAAATAAAAAGTAAATGGCAGACTGTGCCTAATTGAAATCAAACCCCTAATAAATTTTCCCACTTTGGTGTTTGAGGTGGATATCTGTGTCACTAAGAGCTAAACACAACGGTAGCAAGTCCCCCTGCAAATTCCTCACAATATGGTACTAGCTGCAAATAAAAAAAAAAAAGTATAACGTTATTGTAGCCCTTAGAAGGGCTGTTGGGTTCTTGGAGAATCACTCCTGCCTAACACTATTCTAATAGAACAGCCTAACGCTTTCCCTGACCAGCAGCAGCTCTCTCCCTAGCGGCATCCAGACACAGAATGATCCGAGCAGCGCGGGCAGCGGCTAGTCTATCCCAGGGTCACCTGATCTGGCCAGCCAACCACTGCTATCGACGTGTAAGGGTACCACGTCATGCTGGGTGGAGTGCAGAGTCTCCTGGCTTGTGATTGGCTCTGTTTCTGGCCGCCAAAAAGCAAAACGGCGGGAGCTGCCATTTTCTCGAGCGGGCGAAGTATTCGTCCGAGCAACGAGCAGTTTCGAGTACGCTAATGCTCGACCGAGCATTGAGCTCGGACGAGCATGTTCGCTCATCTCTAACTGTAATATATTTTTAGTGGCACAGTGTGGCAAGTAGCTGACAGGCTGGCAAATCCTGCAAAGACAGCTGGGAGAAGTCATTGTGAAGGTGTATAGCTGATGAAGAACTGTCGGCTGTAAATAGCCCACAGGATATGGACAACACAGAGTGAGAAGGAAGCAACTGTGACTGATTTAATCCATAAGTGATACCTATATCTGCTCTTAGCCTTATTGTGCAATATATGTATTGCTGCTATCTATTATATGCTGCTATATATTTACCGTATATTCCGGCGTATAAGACGACCTGGTGTATAAGACGACCCCCACTACTTTCCTGTTTAAAATATAGAGTTTAAGATGTATTTACCCCTTTTCCAACGCATACAAAACACCGGTAAAAATTAAAAAAAAAAACAGATTTGAATTTAACATGGTCCTTTTTTTAATTTAAATTCTTATGTCATGCAGGTAAATAGCAGGAAAACTGTTGCTCTTATTATATACATAAGGCATACAAACACAACATTACCATCGTCCATTTTACTGTAAATGTTACCATACTGTACCTTAAATTTTTATTTTATTAAATACTCCATGCCATGTACTCAGAAGCGGGAAAAAAATTCCAAATGCAATGAAAATGGTGAAAAAACGCATTTGCGCCATATTCTTGTGGGCTTGGATATTACGTCTTTCACTGAGCGCCCCAAATGACATGTCTACTTTATTCTTTGGGTCGGTACGATTAAGGGGATACAAATTTGTATAGGTTTTATAATGTTTTCATACATTTACAAAAATGAAAACCTCCTGTACAAAAATTATTTTTTTGATTTTGCCAACTTCTGGCGCTAATAACTTTTTTATACTTTGGTGTACGGAGCTGTGGGTGGTGTCATTTCTTGCGAAATTTGATAATATTTTCAATGATATCATTTTTAGGACTGTACGACCTTTTGATCACTTTTTATAGATTTTTTTATATTTTTCAAAATGGCAAAAAAGTGCCATTTTCTACTTTGGGCGCTATTTTCCGTTACTGGGTTAAACGCATTGAAAAACCGTTATCATATTTTGATAGATCGGGCATTTTCGGACACGTCGATACCTGATATGTTTATGATTTTTACTGTTTATTTATATTTATGTCAGTTCTAGGGAAAGGGGGGTGATTTTAAATTTTAGGTTTTTTTATTATAATTTTTTTTTTCCTTTTTTTAATTTTTATTCATACTTTTTTTCAGACTCCCTAGGGTACTTTAACCCTAGGTTGTCTGATCGATCCTACCATATACTGCCATACTACAGTATGGCAGTATATGGGGATTTTCCTCATTCATTACAATGTGCTATCAGCACATTGTAATGAAGGGGTTAAAACGAAATAGCCTCGGGTCTTCCGAAGACCCGAGGCTACCATGGAGACGGATCGCCGCCCCCGATGCTAGCACCGATCGCGGGTGTTACCGGTAAGCCTTTGCTGCAATATGCAGCAAAGACTTAACGGCTATGGAGAGGGCTCAGCCCGTGAGCCCTCTCCATGCAGCGCGACCCGACCGCCACCGTGAATACACGGCGGGCGGTCGGGATTACCGGCGTATAAGACGACCCCAGAGAAGACAGAAGATTTTTCTGTCTTCAAAAGTCGTCTTATACGCCGGAATATAGGGTATATGTGCATTACATTAATTTCTGGTATATTAATAATCTTTATTTGTATTCACCATAGGTGAATGTATGTTTTATGTAATATATATATATATAAATATAATATATATATATATAATGATATAATGTAAGTTTAATGTGTTAGATGCAGACATTGATAAGGGTTTTCGTATATGGGGCCCTCGACACAAAGTTTGCAATCGGGGCCCTTTACAGTCTTGTTACAATCATGAATCAGAATCATGAATTGTGGTGCATGTTCTTTATGAATCTGGCGCTCCCTGCGCTGCTCCAACTGAGTGCACAAACCTTTTTGGGTGAACCTTTAACATATGGCGTGCAACACAATTCTGTCAGACACTGCATGATAAATGTGGCGCATGGTCCGACTGTGCCCCTTTCAGGAACAGTGCAGCCGTTGCACATATATCTCATGAACGCCTCTTAAATACATGTGAAAGCAGTTTGCACTAAAAAGAACATGCAAAGTCAGACAGAAAACTGGTGCAGGGGCTGTAATAAATCTGGGCCAATGTATTAAATGAGTAGTATATATCTGTTTATATACAACTTTGACCCAATGGATCTATGACAACATTTTACATGCTTGGGTAGCTTTTCTTTTTTGATATAGATGAATAAGAGTAAAAATGAAGATTATGGATTTAAAGCTTTACTACATTTAAAACAAGCCTGGTTTCAATGTTTTCCTCCATTTCTATTCTCAGTTATCAGCAAACTCCGCCCTTCTTCCTAAAACTTTGGCCTCTGGCAGTATAGTCCATACCCCCTCCCCTCCTCCTCTGCAGTTTCCTCGTCATTAAAGAGAAAGAGTGTGTATTCCTGGCTGTGGAATGTCGACTGTCTGCTTTGTTTGGATTTCCCAGGCAGTATTGTTATGTATTATACTTTATATCCTGGAATAAGGGTAGAATTAATGTTTCTTCTTTGTAAACTAGGACTGCCCTCATTATGGATTTTCAAGCTGCCGATGGAATTCTAGAGCCCCTGCAATACATCCATGTACAGTTACATGGGGGGGCACCTTGGGGTTTTACCCTTGAAGGCGGTCTAGAGCATGGAGGTCCTCTGATCATCTCAAAGGTATGGAAAAGACAATATTAAGAACATAAACTATAGACATTCCTTTTTTATTTTAAAAATTATTAAGATCTATAACCTGTGTTATTATGTAATACATCATATATTTAACCAGTTCACTAAAGGACAAGCTATTGCAATAAAATAGTTTGGTTCATATAAAAATGTTTTAATGTTTTCTAATACATTATTAAGTCATTGTAGTAACTTGTAGTAGTTGTATTCAAAATTATTTTAACAAAACCTTCTTTAATGTTATATTTTATAGGCATAACCTTAGTCTTTTAATTCCTTCTTGGTTTTTACTAGTTGATGTAAGTGGCATGAACAAATAACACATTTTATTATTGAACAAATGCTCCAGAGAAATCCATATATACATTAGCACTGAGTATGCTTAATTTACTTAAATTCAAATTAGGGAAGTTTCACATAACTCTGTGATCAGTGCCATGCCACGGACTGATCGCTATGGTGGGGATTGAACTGTGCATTATATGATGATATATGATCCATCGAGTTCTTGTAGTGGAGTATACTATCCTCTCTGCTGCTTAACTGGGAAATAGAACTCTGCATTATATTGATCTTATTTCCCAGTTAAGCAGCAGAGAGGATAGTATACTCCACTACAAGAACTCGATGGATCATATATCATCATATAATGCACAGTTCTATCCCCACCATAGTGATCAGTCTGTGGCACGGCACTCGGACGTGATCACGAACTAATGTGAAACAGCACTTACTCCTGTTTTTTTTTTTAAGTAAGTTGCTCGTAAGAAATACACCTGGGAAACCTTTTGTTCAGATTTGGAAGGGGAGGGGTAGCCAGAACTGTGAATGTTGTTGTATCTTGCACAGCTTCATGTTACTAGCTCTACTAGGAAAGATTTTATGTATTATCTGCAAAAGATATTAAAGAATCGATCATTTCTTTTTATGCATTGTGAACCAAACACACTTTCAGACTGGTGTAGCTACACTGATGCAAAAACGTATCTTGTTTAATCCCTGAACTGAGTGGTTTTGCTAAAAAAAAATTATAAAATCCAGGACCTTAGAAAGCCTGGTGCCCTTGCTGCCATACATAAACACATTAATTCCACATACACAGGAGCTGCCTGAACTGTTCAGACAAGACTAATCAATGTAAGCTGGATGACTCTTACACATCAGCTAGAGGACCGTGATGACATATTCTAGGCTTATGCTGGGCAAGACAAAGCTGCAGCAGTGCATAATTAGGGTGAGGAGAGCGCCAAGGCAGCCACAGGAGCTAGAGAGACTCATTATCAGAATTTTTAATTGTTTTTCAGCAAAACCACTCAGTTCAGGGATTAGACAAGATATGTTTCTGCATCAGTGCAGCTACAGCATTCTCAGGTTATGTTTGGTTCATAATGCATAAAAGTAAAAGGTAGATTTCCTTTGATGATTTATCAGTTATGCAAAACATTTAAATACTGTCAGAAATAGCAAATTATTCTAATGGGATCAGGTTTCAGGCTTCTGTGCCAGAAAACCACACCCAGAGCTGCCTGTGATTGACAGCTCTCTTTCTGATCTTTGGGAAAGCTGGGTGTGTCTTTGAACTTGTTTTGTCTGCAGCTGTGGTTTGAGTGATGGACAGCTGCGCCAGTTAGTGCTGGAGGTAATGTCCACTACTGCCTTATATTCTGGGAAGTCCCTTCATTGGGTGCTCGTTATTCAGTGTAATCTGTGTATCTTGTACTCTTGCTATCTTTCTTTGCTATTCGGTGTAGTGACTTCTGCTTTGCCTACCGACCATTCTTTTGCTATACGATTCTGTACCTTTGCTGCCATCTGGTCAGTCTGTATCTGTTATTTGTCCTTCAGTGTTATGTCTCTCCCAGTGTTATCCCACTTTCCCTGTCTTAGACTTGTGTTAGATTTCTGTGCAGCAGTGTAAACCCTGGTTTATCTCAGTATTCCGGTTACCTGTCCGCTCCACCATCCAGCAGCTGCCAGGCGAAGTAAGTCTTCCCCGTCATCTTGTAGGGTCAAAAGGTCGGTTAGGTTCCTGATAGTGGGTTTGTCCTTGTCAGGGCGGTTTATCTGCTGTAGGCAGGGCCTTAGCCTGCAGGGACTTCGCAGGGAGAGTTTGCCACCACTTATCTAGTCTGACAGCTAGCGCCAAGCCTGGTTGTGGTTGCGCAGTTGCTGGAAAGGTTTCTGACAAATGCTCTGCGAGACCTTGTTTTTAGAACACCAGTTGAGCTTTATTTCTGTAACTTTATTTCAATGTAATACCCAAATCTAAAATAAAGTGATAAACTAATAGTGGCATGGTACTATAGTCAGGATATGTTATATCCTAACTATATATGTTGTCCATGATGACTCTCAGAACGAAGGGGTAAAAATATCCTACTATAAAATAAATAATACAAAATCACAAATCCTTCCAATTAACGTCCCCACCCCCCTCTTAAGACTGCTAAAACAAGAACACAAACTAGACTGGAGGGAAGACAAGGTAAATTACCTAGGTATAAACTTAACATATCCAGTAAACAAACTATTCCACATAAACCACCTACCTCTTATCCCCAAGATTCTAAGTGATTTAGAAAATTACTCTAAACATATGCTATCCTGGTATGGCCGGATAGCTACTTACAAAATGATGGTATTACCAAAGTACTTATATCTATTTTGGACCCTACCCATACCTGTCCCCAGCTCATACTTTAATAAAATTAAAGCACAACTAAATAAATTCATATGGCAAGGTAATCACCCCCACATAGCCTTCCAAACTCTAACAAAACATAGACAGAGGAGGATTAGGCCTACCCACCCTCCATAACTACTACTTAGCAGCCATACTTGAACAATCACAAAACTGGTGGGCGGAGTCACCAAGCAAAATTTGGACCTGCATAGAGAAAACGTACCAAAAAATGTTTATCTGTGGAATAGACTAATAACCCACATGTGGAGAATTAAACCACCTCCTGCAAAACTGATCACAATGCAGGGGACAGATGCAGCTTGGGTCTCCTTAATGTTCCACCAGAATGATGCAGAAGAAATCCTTTCCCAAAATATACCAATAAAACTACTAGATATAAATAAAGAGAATTTAAACACCACATCATGGTACACTAAAGGCAGACATTCATTTGCAGAACTACTTACAAATGGGAAAAATCTCCTCATTCAATATGCTCATGCAAAAACACTTTGTCCTCTTAACAGACTTCCACAAATATCTGAGAATATGTAGCCTACTGCAAGACACCACAAATAAACTCTCACCTATTGACCCTGTGGTGTATACAAAGTTAAAAACAGCACCAGACACAGAAAAGGGTATAACCTTTTTTTACAATATAATGGAAAACTCAAAAACATTCACAAAACTTTCTTACATGCACCAGTGGGAATCACCAGACAGGTAATGAAATGTAAATAAAATTAAAATAACCTGCTTTGGCTAAGACAAGAATCCCAATGTACTAATTTTTATGTTGGAATATTATATGTATGTTTATGAAAAAATAAATTAAAACAAGTTTATGAAAAAAAAAAACAATGAAGGGGTAAATAATAAGACTACCCCCAATACATAGCCAGCCCCCTCCCCCAAGTATATAGCCTGCCAGCCTCTGCCCCCCTAGTATATAGTCTGCCAGCCCCTGTAGTATAAAGCCTGCCAGCCCCCCAGTATATAGCCTGTCAGCAACCCACAATATATAGACTGCAAGCACCCCCCAGTATATAGCCTGCCAGCCCCTCCAGTATATAGCTAGCAAATGCCCACCAGTATATAGCCAGCCAGTCCCTGCCCCGAGTATACCAAGCTTTAATTAACAAAAAAAATTCACACTGCAGTCACCTTCTTGCTTTGGATGCTCTGGTGCTTCTTCGGTACGTTTGGCTCCTCTTTGGGTTCCTGCACATGGCCGACACACACAACGATGTAAGCTGTTTGCCAAAGTCCCTGTTTGTGAGCTCACTGCATCGCGAGGGGACCCAAAAAAGAGCCGAAGGACCCTAAGAGGCACCAGAGCATCCGAAGAAAGAAGAGGACCAGCGGGGGTCATCAGAAAATGTAAATTTTTTTTAATAGACTCGAGTATAAGCCGAGTTAGGTTTTTTTCAGAATAATTTTTGTGATTAAAAACTCTGTTTATACTTGAGTATATACAGTACTAAGAAATATGTTTCAGGATAATGTAGGTTTTTTTTATCTAACGAAAGTGTGCAGAATCAGTTAAAGTCATATTAATTAATTAGGAATTACATATAAAAATAAGAATAAGGCCCTTGGTCATGAACCGTGTTGAAAATTGCATGACTTTGCTCAGTAAAAATTGGGAAAAGTTTGATCACATTTTGTCGAACTGGGTTTTTCATGTTTCATTCAGAGACTCCAATTAACCTCTCCAATAAAGAAAATGGCAGAAGCCAACATCAATCCCTTAATACAGAACCTTCAGAAGGAACTGGATGGGTTGCACAAGAAAGAATTTTCTTGACTAGGGAGGTCATGTATAAAATAATGGTACTTTCTAAGATTTTATACTGCACTCTTACTGTACCTATCCCATCAGCACTTATAAAGAAACTGCAGAGACAACTTGTGAAGGAAACCGCGACGTTCCGGACCCCTGAAGGGTACGTAAGGTCACTCAAATATCCTTTTACAGACACTCCCAGAACGCACAGGTTCTGAGAGGCGCAGGAAGTGATTTAAAGTTGTCCACACAACTTCCGGATATGGCACAACCCTAAATCAAATCCCTGAATGGCTATAAGATCCCTCTCACTAGCCGCAGTGAGACAGAATATTATCAGCCTTATGCTGCCACCAGTTGTCCTTTAATATAAGCCCGGTCCATAACGGGATTATATAGGGTGAGGAATAGAGATGAGCGAGCACTAAAATGCTCGGGTACTCGTTATTCGAGACCTGCTATCGACGTGTAAGGGTACCACATCATGCTGGGTGGAGTGCAGAGTCTCCTGGCTTGTGATTGGCTCTGTTTCTGGCCGCCAAAAAGCAAAACGGCGGGAGCTGCCATTTTCTCGAGCGGGCGAAGTATTTGTCCGAGCAACGAGCAGTTTCGAGTATGCTAATGCTCGACCGAGCATCAAGCTCGGACGAGTATGTTCGCTCATCTCTATCAGTGACCAAGTAGGAGAAATGAAAGAGAAAAAGAATCACCACCTACTTGAGATTGAAAAGGGTATACACATTGTGGTTTATCATGATAAGCACGGTATGATGATAAACATGCTAAATTAATCAAGAATGTCATCTTTAAACATTGCAGTCTTTCAAAATATAATGAGAGATTAGGTAAATTATTCCAGGCTACTGATCAGTTTGTTTACTGCAAAGGGAAATCTTTGGCCAATTTGTTGCTGCACTTTTTTAAACCTAGATGCAGGGCACATACACTTGTATGGTATGCCAACACTGTTCGCCGATTATCAAGGGGGAGACAATTAGCCACTCATTGAAAGGTTATCCTATTTCAGATTGGCTTTTTTTCGTGTAATTCTAGCAATGTTGTATACTCATTAAAATGATTATGTGGCAAAATATATGTTGTAGAAACTACTCACCCAGTGAAGGTGAGATTAAACTTTCTGCTTTTAAGACATTTAAGGCTAGAATGGAGAAAGGTGATGCACATGGGAATAAGGAGACAAAGGACACGACCAGAAAGAAACAATATGGGGAAACAACAGTGGCTACACACTTTTTTGAACAAAAACATAGGGTGTGTGACTTGCGACGGTGTATTCTACAATTTATACAAAATTTATGTAATTTGTATAAATTTTTGTTTTTGTGATATGTGACAATGTACCGTATATTCCATCGTATAAGACGACCCCCCTACTTTCCTGTTTAAAATATAGAGTTTAAGATATATTCGCCGTATAAGACTACCCCTTTTCCAACGCATAAAAAACACCGGTAAAAATTAAAAAAAAAACAGATTTGAATTTAACATGGTCCTTTTTTTAATGTAAATTCTTATGACATGCAGGTATATATAGCAGGAAAACTGTTGCTCATAAACATAAGGCATACAACAACAACATTACCATTACAGCACAGCCCCCAGTAGTATACAGCACAGCCCCCAGTAGTATACAGCCCAGCCCCCAGTAGTATACAGCCCCCAGTAGTATACAGCACAGCACAGCACAGCCCAGCATAAAAAAAAAAATAAACTTATATACCCACCCCGATGCTTCCCCGATGTCCGCGCCATCTACTTTCTTCTGCCGGGCGCCGCCATTGATCTTCCCCGGCAGGCGCCTAGTATGACACGCCGCTGCTGACGTCATACTAGGCGGCGCCCCGGGAAAAGCATGGCGGCGCCCAGCAGAAGAAAGAAGACGGCGTGGAAGACGAGCCGCGCGGACATCGGGGCCAACGGAGGGTGAGTATGCGCCCCGATGTCTTTTTGAGGCTGCCGGCAGCTTTTTGAGGCTGCCGGCAGCCATCGCTGTGCAATATGCAGCAAAGACTTACCGGCTATGGAGAGGGCTCAGCCCGTGAGCCCTCTCCATGCACCGGGACCCGACCGCCGCCGTATAAGACGATTACCGCCGTATAAGACGACCCCAGAGAAGGTAAGCCTTTGCTGCAATATGCAGCAAAGACTTACCGGCTATGGAGAAGGCTCAGCCCGTGAGCCCTCTCCATGCACCGGGACCCACCATATAAGACGATTACCGGCGTATAAGACGACCCCAGAGAAGACAGAAGATTTTTCTGTCTTCAAAAGTCGTCTTATACGCCGGTATATACGGTAATAATTTAAAAAATATGCCCATTTGTCAAAATCCTACAATGCAAATATATATTAATCTCATTTTTTCATAAAGAGAATCCCAGGGCATTTTGGTTTATGGAATGGTTTCTAAAACGGACAAGCTACATCAACATTTATATCATATCTAACTATGAATGACCAATTCATACTATAGGTCATTAATAGGTGATCAGTGGGCAAGTGATAATCAGCACTCTTATTAATTAAGCCCCATTCAGTCACATTACTGAATGTAACAGATATTTCCACAGTGTAGCGACCTTCTCAGTGCTGGCGCCATTGTCATAGAAATCGAGGAGCTGCAGTTACTGTGCATTAGGCCCAGAGGGACATATAGTGCTGGTCTTCTTATATAGGGGAAAGGCACCTTAAATGATAAATTATGGTCAATGTCAGTAGTGAATTACAATGTAGACAGTTTGGGTGGTACCCTGGGGCCCACGCCTTCTAGGGGTTCTATGGCCACACAAACCACCCACTAAATTTTATACTAAGAATGACCTTCACCTATGAAATTCTTTTATATCTGTTCCTGTTATCAATACACATGTACACAAGAGCAATTTCAGGACCTCTAAATGTCCTCCAAAGGTCCTGAGACTGAATATTGAAAGCAAGCGGAAGGGATACATGCTCCATTCCCTAGGAACGTGATTCTTTACCATATATAGAAAGTGTATTGTAGTGAAGGGGATATAATAATAATACAGCTCAGCTTACCGGCTATGGAGAGGGCTCAGCCCGTGAGCCCTCTCCATGCACCGGGACCCGACCGCCGTCATATAAGACGATTACCGGCGTATAAGACGACCCCAGAGAAGACAGAAGATTTTTCTGTCTTCAAAAGTCGTCTTATACGCCGGTATATACGGTAATGTGTTATGACGCTATACTGATAATATTCTAGAACATTGTGCTCATATGTGATAGTTGACTGCAGATGAAAATTCTAATGTAGTTGTTTTGTTATTCAAAGAACTGTGTGGAAGTCTTTCCCTTCACGTGCTAAAGAAATGGGGTGACCCCCAAAACATAGCGGACGGGAGCACACACCATTTGTATCCACGTAACTAGGACTCTGCTATATTGCTTGGAGAGGATATCTGTAGTCCATTGTGCTTTAAAAGGACTATTGATGGACTTTATGCTTTTACATAGTATCAACGCATGGTATGTGTTATCAGATGAAATTAAATTTATATAAAGAAAATAATTTTGCATGAAGCTGCTGTCGGATATCTGATTGTTTCCATATTTCTTGTGGATATGTCATAAATAGTATGGGAATACCCTTTTGATTTGTTCTGCACACCAAGATTGAAATGTATTTTAGTCAGGGACTATTGTATATTTTTTCTATAACTTAAGCAATTTATGCTGTCACAGGACATCCCACCATGCTCTGCCAATGCTCAACAATAGTGATGGGTTTGGCATAAGATGAGAAAAGGTTGCTAAATATGGCACTTTCCAACAATGACCTTAAACACACAGATACAATAACAAAGCAGTTGCTATAGAACAATAGCCAGAATCCTGACTAAACCCAACTGAGGATCTCTGGAGAGACTTGAAATGGCCACCAACGTTCACCATCCAACCTGAGGGAACTGGAGAGGATCCGCAAGGAATAATGCAGAGGATTCACAAATCCAGGTGTGAAAAACTTGTTCCATCTTTCCCAAGAAGACTCATGGCTGTACTAGCTCAGAAGGTGTTTCTACTCATTACTGAGCAAAGGGCCTGAATATTTATGACCATGTGATATTTCAGATTGTCTTGTTTAATAAATTAGCAAGAATACCTACATTTCAGTTTTTTTCTGTCAAGATGGGCGCAGAGTGTACACTAATGAGCAAAACAAGAATGTTTTTGATCTTACCAGTTAGCAGAAATGAAACAGAAAGTGAAAGTATTGAAGGGGTACTTTTCGTACCCACTGCACATTTTTAGAATCTGTACAACATAACTCTCATACAAAACAAACCCTAAAGATTTACTACCTTATGTTCTGTGGCCATGAGTCTCTTCAAAATCCTTTGGGATGGCAGGATGCTGATTAGTTATAATGGGTGCCTGGGATCTTGTGAAGGATCTCACTTATGTTTTGCCTGAGGCAGGGTATAAAGACATCATGATAACAATACAATATATTCATAAAATAATTCATTATAACTAACAGTTTAAGTCATAAATAGCATTTTCAAGTTTCCAAAGAAGGCTCAAAAGTATAATTAAATAAATAAAAATAAAAAAATACTTTACTGGTGTTTTTTTTTCAGCTGCCAACTCCCCACCCCCACACAAAAAACTAGAAAGTCATATGCTGCCACATAAATACTTAAGAAAATAATAGCCAACAGATAGCTTGTTTCACTTTGCACTGTATGTTTTGGTTGGGCTCTTTAAAAAATCTTAGAAATTATGCATTATGCAAACCAAGTGGGTTGCATGCTGGCAACTTGCTGCATGGCTTATATCTTGCCTCCACTTTGTCAACTTCCCTCCAAATGTGACCCTAGGCTACAGTCACATAAGTGGGGATAGGCTGGCAGCCTGATTCTGCCAATGGAGTAGCAAACAATTTCATCATAGAAGACAATTTGGAATGTTAATTTATAAAGGGTAGACAAGAAGTGGTTAACAAAGAGGTTGTTGTAGTTATAGTATTTTCAGTCAAGTGTTTAACTGTGCAGAGAAATTTACATTTCTGTAATTACCTCTTTCAGATTTCTGTGTTCCAATTACATTAATCTTTTATTTGATATGCTTTGTAATGTGCATTATAATAAATGGTAAATAAAGATACATTTTAACCGATTTACCTTAAGTTAAATATTTGAGCAGAGTATTTTGTTTAAAAAACATTCTCTTATGATTGTAGGTTTTTAAATTAGACATGTAAATGTTATATATGCTGCACTTTGTGCTTTTAATACAATTTACTATATTGGTTTTAGTAATTATTTGCTCAAAGCTGAAACGCACAAACTTATAACAGCAGTTCTTTTAACAGATGTTACTATCCAGGCCTGCTGCTAATAAGGGAGACTAATGTTTCTCAGAAGGATGCAATGTGATTTCTTCTTATTCTGTTTTGGAACATTCCTTAACAAAAAGCAATACTCATGGCAGCGCGCTGTATGAGCTTGACAGATGTAGAACCCAAGGGTCATGCTCTAGCATACATCTCTACAGTTGCTGCACACCAGTCACATGTTGTCCTGCTGTCTTCTATTGACTTGAATTATGGAATACATTTAAATATGTACGCAGTAAATGGAACTGCATGCAGGCACTAAAAACTTGTAATAGAGTGAAGCAATATGAATACATTTTCACAGATAAAATATATAATTTAGTTGCCAATAAAAGGGAAGACATACAGTACATAGAGTAGTATCTTAAGATGTTTATACACACATCACTACCATTATTTATTGGTTTATGTCTGTCTTGGACATGAACTGAGCCCCAAAAAGTGTTCTTTTTTAGCTCTGGGTTGAACATGAACATTATTTAGGCAGAATTATTTAGCCAGATTCCAGAAGAAATCATATTTTTTTTTGTGCAAATGTACGGTTTGCTTGTCATTTAAAAAGGTTCTCTCAGTGATTCTTCTTTATTCCCCTCTCCACCCATAAGGGATGTAAGTATTTACTGCATATGAATGTGTACTTTTCACAGACCACGAACAACAAAACCGTGGCCCACCGATGACTAGAAGAGGACTTCCAAAATTTCAGCCAAAGGCCAAAATAGGAACTGCTTAAAGGACATCTACCACTAGGATCAATGATTGTAAACCAAACACACTCACATACTGGTGTGTGCCCACTCTGGCAGGATCTGCTCTTCTTTAAGCTTCCTATGCCCTTGATATTAAGAACAAAATGCTCCAAGATTATGCAAATTAACACCAGTGGAGCAGGATCTGCTCTTCTTTAAGCTTCCTATGCCCTTGATATTAAGAACAAAATGCTCCAAGATTATGCAAATGAGTCTGAGGGGCTCCAGTCCCCATTAACACCAGTGGAGCATAAGAAGCTAAAAGACGAACATATCCTGCCGGAGGGGGCACACACAAGTATGTCGGTGTGCTTGGTTTTGCATCCTTGATCCTGGTGGTAGATGCCCTTTTAAAATGTGCGGCATCTGTGTGACCCAATTTAACTATAGGGGGCCCTTTACTATTAATTGAAACAACTGCTAGCAAGTGGCCAACGTTTGCTTTTATGTACATGTGGCCTCCTGTTAGGGGCTCATTTGCTGTCCAAGCCATATGAATATCAGACAGACGAGTCAATTTACAAAGCCTGTTAGCATCTCATTTTTGGGACATTTTTACCTGAGTATTATAATACGGCCCATTATATACTTTGCTCTCTATGTATATTTTATATGCACAGCCTTACAAATATGTGAAACAGAAAAATCAACAATACAATAAAAAAATCAATACATCACTCCTATTACTCCTTGAATGACATGGTCCCTTCTCCTAACTCCTCCTAAACTAACTATTAAAGTAGATGCCTTTCTCTGTCAAAAAACTATTAAATTCAGCTACCTTTCTATATATGGTCACCCTGTGTTTTTGTGTGTTGCAGTGTGTCTGTGTTCATAAATATTAAAAACATTGAATTATGTTTTTTATTAGACTAATAATTTGGTTTATTTATTAAAACAACTTATTTTTTTAGCTTTGGATGTGGTCTTATGATGTAGGAAATACTAAAATTAATATATATTAGCTTAATTTTACTGAAGACTGTTGTAGAATTAGTAAAAGAAAAAAGAAAAAGACCCCTTATCCACAGTGGAGATGTTTCTGACTTTACAGGGGTGTGATCTGGCAAATATCAAATACAGATGTTTACAAGATGATCACTAGTGGGTGTGCACTTATAATGTTTTATATTGGGAATTATGACATATGTGTTTTTATTGGAACAGTTCTAAATGCTCATATATCATTAACAGATGACATATAAAATGTAGCTTACTTGGTCTCTATGGTCTTTGTGTATGTGTTAAATAACACTATTAGTCAAATGATTACTTTATCCATATGAAGAAAACATAACACCAGGAACCAATTAAAAGCTAAAGAAGCTGTTTTCTAGTGTAGAAAAATATATTTTGTTCAATAATAATTTAGTTAATTTGTGTGCACTTAATTATGTTGTTCGTGTTTTGCTTTAAAAAACAAAAAGAATTTCATTTGAAACAGTGTTTAAAAGGATTATGTAGTTAGAAAATGTAGTAATGGTCAAAGAAATAAATCTCTGTCTGCTCACTGAGTACAAATTTGGTGCTAAGGTATCCTCTAATACTAGAACATCAAACCCCTAAAAAGCCAAATAATTATATTGTGGACAGGTGCGGTTTAGTTTACACTTCTGTATATCCCAATGACAACATAGTAATAAAGAGATTATTACTAGAGATGAGCGAGCACTAAAATGCTCGGGTACTCGTTATTCGAGACGAACTTTTCCCGATGCTCGAGTGCTCGTCTCGAATAACGAGCCCCATTGAAGTCAATGGGAGACTCGAGCATTTTTCAAGGGGACCAAGGCTCTGCACAGGGAAGCTTGGCCAAACACCTGGGAACCTCAGAAAAGGATGGAAACACCACGGAAATGGACAGGAAACAGCAGAGGCATCCATGCATGCTGCCCCTGCTGTTGACGGCACATCGGGAAAAGTAGTGGCGGCTGGGGACCGAATACCGAGGGGCGGCCGCCGCCATGAGGTTGCGAAAGGCCTCGGTCTCTACTAGCCTATAGGGCAGCATCTCCAGGCTAAGCAATCTGGAGATGTGGACATTAAGGGCTTGGGCGTGCGGGTGGGTTGCACTATATTTTCTTTTCCGCTCCAGCGTCTGGGGTATGGAGAGCTGAACGCTGGTGGATGCTGTGGAGGATCGTGGAGGCGACGATGGGGTTTTTGTGCCAGGGTCCTGGGCAGGGGGCTGACTATCAGCTGACACAGGGGAAGGAGCAGTGGTGTGCACGGCCGGAGGTGAACGGGCTTGGTGCCACTGATTCGGGTGTTTAGCATTCATATGCCTGCGCATACTGGTGGTAGTTAAGCTAGTAGTGGTGGAACCCCTGCTGATCCTGGTTTGGCAAAGGTTGCACACCACAGTCCGTCGGTCATCCGGTGTTTCCTTAAAGAACCTCCAGACTTCTGAAAATCTAGCCCTCGCCGCGGGAGCTCTCGACACGTGAGCTTCACTACGTGACACATTTGGCGCTGATGCTCCTGCTCTGGCCCTGCCTCTCCGTCTGGCCCCAACACTGCCTCTTCCAACCTGTTCTGGTCGAGGACTCTCCTCCGTCTCAGAAGCACTGTGTTCACCCGGCCTCTCAACCCAGCTTGGGTCTGTCACCTCATCATCCTCCGATCCCTCAGTCTGCTCCCCCCTCGGACTTCCTGCCCTGACAACAACTTCACCACTGTCTGACAACCGTGTCTCCTCATCGTCGGACACCTCTTTACACACTTCTTCCACTACGTCAAGAAGGTCATCATCACCCACAGACTGCGACTGGTGGAAAACCTGGGCATCGGAAAATTGCTCAGCAGCAACCGG